>CM042750.1:3811808-3838975 GCA_022496165.2 Catalaphyllia jardinei
AAGCACTAAAATTTACACTTCAGAGTTAATTCTCTGTTACATCATTTGTGTCCATAGTGCTACGCGGCACAACATTCATATGCAATATTTATAGTTTGAAAACAAACTAAATAAACTGCAAAGCCGTGAACGAAGATCCTGGTTAATTCAGTAAACTTTGTATCTCACCGGAAATCTAATCAGTCAAACTTGAAGAGTGAAACGATGATATGAAGTCGAAAACCACAGCAAGGCTGACTCAACGTCGTATATTTAGAACAATATTTCGGCTGGCCAGACCAGCCTTCTCGGTTCAGGTTTAGATGTTACATTTTTCGGTTTAGATGTTTAGAAGTGTTATAAATTGATCACTTTTGTAGCTTTCAAGTCAAGTTTTAACTTCACTTGAAAATAGTCAAGCTTTGCTTTGTTAAGCAACGATCATCACAGTCTGTCCGTCCGGTGCCTTCACTTTTGGGCTTGACCAGACCGAGTTTATTGCAATCCTAAAACAGATCACGACAGTTTATGAAATTAAACGCCGGTAAAGTTTATTAGTCGATTGATCATTGA
Source organism: Catalaphyllia jardinei (assembly GCA_022496165.2). NCBI lineage: Eukaryota > Metazoa > Cnidaria > Anthozoa > Scleractinia > Caryophylliidae > Catalaphyllia > Catalaphyllia jardinei. The sequence goes on from CM042750.1 coordinate 3,812,361, forward strand.
TTAAATCTGGTCCGGCGAGGAGTAACGGCTTAAAGGCGGATTAAAAATGTTTGTAAAGTGGTAGTTGAGCAGTCATATTTTGAGCGAGAAAAAAAAAAGAACTGAACGGAAACGGAAAGAGCTTGATAATTTGTTTTTCAGCCAGTTAAACCGAATCTTATTCGATTTGCCGAACAAAATCATCCTGTCATTCTTCCAAGCTTCTGGAGTTTTCAATTCGGCAACAACTGTAGCTATAAATAGCGATTAATTCATACAATACGGCTGAATAGTTGAGGTGACGAAGTGAATAAATACAGTTATATACGTCAGTCAGATAATCACCCGTCATGAGGTCGCGCCAAAGAAAAGCCATCACTTGGTTCCAGAGCGACAGGAACTTTTTATAGCGTTGGATAACTTCAAGAAAGACAAAGAATTCCTTGAACTTGAATAATGATGGTGATGTGATCCCAATCAAGTTAATCAGTTCGCATTTAGTTCACGCTGTATTGGTTCATTTATTCAGGGTCAAAATGACGCATGGACTCACAGAGAACAACTGTGTTGAGGACCATTAAGGTGCGATTGCGAAATACCAATCGTTGAGGAAACTCTGCCGACTAATTGCCAAGGCATTTGGAGTTTGAAGTTTTAACTTTAGCTATATAGTCCTCAAAATAGCTATGACAGACTTGTCATGACATTATTGACAGCTTTTGAAAAGACATAAAATATTATTTTCTGAAACATAGAGTTCAATTGGAAATACACCATGTACAGACAGACTGTTTTCTTGTGTTAATTTCCGTTTCAAGTTAAATACGTTTTCTATTTAAAGCGTTCTTTGATACTTAGTAATGTAACTGCCTTTTTTCTTGACACAATGAATGCAACAAAAATACGACGGGGTAATCATAGAGTTTCCTTAATATCATTGACGAAGTTAATAAAGTTTTTCAGTCTGTAAAACAACAAACCGTTCATTGTTATCCTAAACTCTTCAGGGGGGCCACGTGGAAATGTTTCAAACTTTATGAAGGTAAACTAAGTTATCAATACCTTTCTACGTCCCACGGAGCAACAAGAGGTTTATATAAAATATTCATTTATAACGTTCCTTTGTCGTTTACCTGCTAACCTTTGTTGAAGCATTATTTACACTTCACGGGCTTATAAATTTTGTATTATTTCGCTGCGGTAGAAAAATTGTTTCCAATAACTTGAGCAAACCGACGTAAACCATGTTATGAAAGGAAATTGAATTCGCAAGATTAACCAGTTTGTTATTTTTTCTTAGTTTTTATTTCGCTCGACATTCAGGCTAATGATCAATAAAACTTAGGTTTCTGCAACATGGAATAAAAATATTTCTATTGCCACCTTTTTGCTGTTTTCGCTGAAGCGTTAAAACGTATTACAAAACACAATACGCAACTTTTAAATTGTTTCCTTCTGGAGACAATGCACCGCCCATGTTTTGATTTACATGACCATGAGTTTAACATAGCTTTAGAGTTAGATAAAATAACAGATTGTGCTAATCCGCCTATAAAAATCGAGACTTTCTTCTGGCGAACTGTTTCACTTGTACCTTGACAGGTTATTTGTATTGCCATGACAACACCGAGCAGTAAACCTGTTTGTTTAGGCTGAGGAATGTGCTAGAAAAGCTACCTACAGCCTTGACCCCTGACGTTGGATTTGAGTAGTTATTAGTAACAGTTAGTAGATTAGTCTTTTGGTAAAACATCACGACGGAAGCTCTAGACCACAGTGAAGCTAAAGTAAGTGAACTCAGTTCTTACGCGGAGAGTTTGAATAAGTGTGTTTTTGTTTCTTCAGGTTTGACTTATTGTGTAAAATTCCCATATTTTGTCGTTCTGCTCGACTGGTTCTCGACAGTGTATCACTGTCTTTGGTATTGATTTAAAGAGACAAAGCTTCTTCTAAACATTTTTTCCTTAGTCAAGAAAAGATTGCCAACGGAAATACGAAATCTAAACAGTATTTTTCTATATTGTGTTCTGACTTTGTACATATAGTTTCCTTTCTGATAAAGTAATTCTTATCTGTCAATTTCTTTATTAATAAGTAATTGTCAATCACTAAGAGATGTAACATTTAATATCCCCAGAGCCCAGAATTTGTAAAACTTAATTGGGAAAGATCGATCTCAATTTTTTCACTTGTTGAATAATTTCATTTTCTTTTGCTTTCAAAAAATAACCCATCTTAAAGAAATGATATGTTGATTTAAAAAGAAACTTTGAACTGTCACGTTCATAGTATTACCAGAATTTTCCGTCAAACCTCTAGATTAAATTGCGTTTTCACGTTGGCGACGTAATCACTCGAGATAAGTTACTCCAGAAGTTTCTATTTTAATACTTCAACTACTGAATTAAGCCGAGACATTTTCGTCATAAACATTTTACGGACGGTGCCCGTGAACAATAATAGGCAAATTTTTCGCCAATATATTCTTTTGAGATTGCTAAATTTAGTCAGCCACTCGAACCGAAATAGCACAGTTTGTTGTCTCACTTAAAGAGTGTCTTTGATGTATAGCAATTGACTCCTCTGCAGTAGTTCTACCTCTAGCTAGATTTCCTTAGCTTGAAAAGCTTTCTGTGACGCTTAACAGTAATTTCGAAGTGCAGTTTGGCTTACGGACTTCACAGCAACGGGTTAAGGTAGACTGGAAAATGCCTGACGAGTTTAATCAATCACAAAGCACAGTTTGGGTTAAATTCTCTGAACTCATCTGAAGCTTTTGTGTTTGATTCCAGACATGCAAACTAAAGAGGCTCTATAAAACGTTACTCGTGGTGAAATAAATGTCTACTGCACTGAAGCCCTCGAGATCGCTTCAACTCGACCCACTCTGAGTAGTCAGACTGACTCCGAGTTTAACTTTCCGAATTAATGTATTGTTATTTTTTATTGCAGCCCTCTACAATTGAAATCAAGTCATCGCCGATGCCTCCAATGGGGTCCATAACACAACGTTCTCCAAAGTGCGCTCGTTGCAGAAACCACGGCGTTATCTCTATTCTCAAAGGACACAAACGATTTTGCAAATGGCGAGATTGTGCATGCTCTGATTGCAATCTTATAGCCGAGAGACAAAGAGTAATGGCGGCGCAAGTGGCGCTTAGAAGACAGCAAGAAAGCGACGAGGCGGCGAGCCATCTTTCGTATGGTTCGATGCAGTTGTGTTTTAATCCAAATACGCACAAGGCATCAAGAATTATCCCTCCTTCGCCAACATCTCCGCGAGAAGGTCAAATCACGCAGAGAAGTGCAAGTTTATCTTCGCGATCAAGTTCGCCAAACGACGAAGTCAGCAATGAGTTTGAATCTCCTACGAGCAGTGCAAACGAAGGTAAGCTTTATAAACTACTCATTATTTAAGCCGCCTTTTCCTTTCACTCCCCAAACAGGAAAAATCGTTCTTTTCGAATGGAATTAAACTCAGGCCCAAGTTTCCAACTGAGTGGAACACTTTTGGAATGCCTACTGCTCTTGCAATCTTTTGATTGGCTCCAGGGTTTTTACGCGCACATTCGGCAAAAAACGGCACTTGTGAAGCCTTGGCTCTGTTTAAAGTGTTAATGAGAGATTGGCTTTAACATGCCTGGGGCTAAGTTACAATAACATGTTGACTGTTAGACTAGGCTGATTTGAGCTTTCTATTCGTCATGCGGAAGTCTAAATTCTATACAATGTACATCAGTTTCTTTCCATGTCTCTATCGATTAGCGCCGAGTTTAGTAATGGCTGAAAAGCACAGTTTACATCAGTTCACCAAAAAGTAGTACACTTTGGAGTGTCAGTCGAGTTAATTTATATGAAAGCTTATCGTCGTCTGATTAACACAAGGGTAGTCCAAACAACCTTCGGGCTGTAATTGATTTTAAGATGGTTAACTGTTACCATTTAGTGGTGTAATGCAGTTGCTCTCTATTTAATTGTTTGTTTTTGAATAGAAATTTGTGTAAACAAAATATTTGCATTCAAGTTTCCTCTTATGTCCAGTAGTGTTAGAGTTTAAAAAAATTGCCTGTCTGAGCAAAGCGCCTATTTGGTATTCAAACTTATTTAGCACAAAAACTAGGCACACCGTTAGAAATCAAGAAAGTTTAAACAAAATGTAGGTGTTATTTTGCTTGATTTTGTTGGAAAAGGAAAGCAATCATCATTTTATATAAACATAAACATAACTAATTAGAGGTAACTGTAGCTTGTTAAAAATTGAAAAGTTCCAACATTATTTTTGCTTTTGCTCATTATTTTTGCTCACATCGATCTCCTTAACTTATACGTGAACACAACTAGTGGAGAGGATAAAAAATCACTTGGACTGTAAGGTTATCGCTTATTATAACTGATGTATTTTGAAAAGAGCGAGTGATGTACACAAACATAGCAGTCCAAATACTGGGGTTAATGAAGTTCAGATTCTATTTCGACCAATATCTCAAAAATAACACGAAAACATTGTGTTTTTTTTTTCCAAGACGTTCGAGTGACATGGGGTGAGCTAGGTCTTCACATATACATTAGCATGTATTGTCCTTGCGGCTATATAATATGTTAATTTATCTGCTTTCTTGGATAAGTAGTTTTGATTCGACAAAAAGATTCGTTTGTCTGCTGTATCGAAGTACTTGGTTTAAAATACCTGTGCGTATTTCTGGTAAAACGTTTCAAAACTGAAACTGACCAAAGACTTTTTGAAGACCAACAGAAATAATTGTTGACGTTCAGTCAGTGACGTCCAGTGCATTATGGGTTGAGAAGTGTTCAAGTACTGCATGTTTATACACTGAACTCTTGAAAATAGAAACCTGTGTTTATGTGTCAACCGCAATGTTTTCATTTTATAGTCCTTTGTTGTTGTTTTTTCTTATAAACCGTGGGAAGTTTTGTGTCTATTTTCTAAGCAGCTTCAGGCACTTAATCTATTTTTGTTTTTTTCTCTATGAATAAGGTAGAAACCTGCTTTATACTATCCAATCAGCCGTTATTCATTTTCTCTAAAAGACGTATTTTTAGTTGCACTCTCCATGTCCATCAATTTCTTAAAGAGTTTTAACGTGAATTAAAGATCACATCATTTTTTTCAGCAGGAATTTGGTTTTAGTGGTATTTTGTTTATAAGATATTTATCAATTCAAAAACAGGATTTCAAGAAATCTTGACATAGACATTGTGTTTTAAATGCCACTGGGTGAAAGCTACAGAAAGGAAAACAACTTTTTAATGTCTGCTAGTAGTAGTAGTAATCTTTATTTAACACGATTAAAAATTCGTCAGCTAAAAACTACTGAATAGTAACAAATAGTTAGATTTAAAAGCTGCTTTCCACGAATGCTGTGCCTTATACATGTCTTTTGAGTGGGCGTTTAAACTGCCTCAGGGACTCTGCTTCCCTTACGTCACAAGGGAGACTGTTCCAAAGAATGGCGCCACTATCGTTAAAGCTATTTTTATAATAGTTTGTGCGCGGCAATGGAACATGTAGTTTATACTCAGAGTCCTTTAGATTATGCGCGGTTTCTCGCCACTCAAATTTACAACTTAGATATTCTGAAGCCAACCCGTGCAGAGGCTCACAAACTATCGTAGCTCTGAACTTATCTATATTTAGAATCACTGCACGAGACAGCTGAAGCCCATAAGAGAAGTTTAACAGCGACTGAGAGTCAGTGAAGCCGACAGTGAAGCCACGTTGTTCTTCCCTGTAAAACGATTATCTACAATTATAAGAAATTAATGCCGCTACACGCAGATGCTTCTGAGGAGCCAATCACAGAGCCAAAAAATTCAAGGGCATCGTGTTTACTTGAAAACAATTGCTGGTGATGTGAATGGCCCTACTGAGCTATTGTGTTAAAGTGAAAAAAAGAAAAAATCTCGCAGAGACCATGGTTTTGATTGCTATCAAGTTTACCTGGTAGCGAGTTGAACTTGCTCTGCTGGGCTGGAGCAGTCGCCGCTCTTCTCGGTCAGCCTCATTCAGCTGGGTCGAGATATCATTTAAGATCAGGAGCCGTCGTGTAACAGCCACAAAACCGTTTATTTGACCGTTGGTGAGTGCGAATTTTTAAATAGTTTTGATTTTAACACACCTCGCCACCGCTTTCTATAGAGAGGAAACAATAAAATGTCAAAACATCTGACATAAGTCGAAGTATTATATTATATTATACTTGGCAGGAGTAGGAAAGATATTTCATAGGTTTATGCCTATTTATAAGTTCTTATTGTCGAGAAGTTAAACCGCACTAATTATGGCAATACGTTGCACGTACGATTTGAACCCGGACTGAAAAACAAAATGGCCGACTAATATTGTTATTAAAGATTATGCCATGTTTTCTCATTAAGGACACATGGTATTGACTTGATGAAACTATGTGAAGTTTGTCTGGAAGCCAACAGAATAATGTTCAGCAACTGTGCCAAAGTTGTTCGAAGCTGACAATTAAAAATCAGAAAGCGAATTATTTTACAGAAAATTGTCGTTGTACTGAATTATTATTGTCATCATCATTACAGCTTTTAACTATTGTAACCAGAGAACGCTTTAATATATTTTTATTATTGTTGTTATGATGTAGAAAGGAATCGGCACATCTGCACACGTAATGTCTACAAGGCAAAAGACAAAGCGGAATTGAGAACAATCTTAGATAGCTTCGACTGGAAAAGGATAAAAGTCAAGCTATATGAGGTTGGAATTTAACCAGGGAAGAAACTCCTTGGTTTACATTTTTATTTCTATTGCTATTACTCAGTCTAAGTTCCTCAAAACAGTGGGTCAGCATGGTTACCTGTAAACAGTCGTCAAGGAATACGGTATGTTCACGTTCGAGTATTTGTCCTGTCGTGCGGAAAATTAACCCTATTTCTGCATACGATATTCCTTCAAAACGAAAACAGGTTAGTCTACATTAGGGTTCGCGGTTAACTCAGTCGCTAACTTATTGGAAACATTCGTTCATACGAGGGTAGATCCACAGAGCTCCCATGTATAGTTGCTTTTTGGCCTTAAGGCCAGCTAGGATTTTTTTATCGATTTTATCCCTAATTACCTCATTACCTCAATAAGCATACTAGTTTTAAGTTGACTGATGTGTAAGCTATAGAAAGCTATTTGAGTGTTCAGCCATGGACGAATCACTGTTAGTTAGACGTTTGGACTTTGGAACAAGTGCCAATTTTAAAATTCATATGAACATTATTCTTCTTCAAAGACCATTAAATTAATGAGCTATTTTACACCATTTTTGTTGGTTATCACATTTAGCTAGCATTTCGGGACACACGGAAAATTAAACTCTACTGTTTAAATCTTATTTTTAATTCTCACTGGGTATCATCAAACATGCACTGATTTCTTTCCGTCTCTAAACCAAAGAGAAGTGTTTTAGGTTTACGGGCTTTTAAATCAATCGCAGAAAAACACCCCTTGTAGTGTGTCGATCCTAATGAAAAAAATGTTCAGATTTTACATTGTTTATTGTAGACCTCCTTTTGCAAACGCTGCCGGTGGTCTCAAAAATACTGCCTACTTTCACCGCGCATTCTGGCAAAATGTCTTTAGAATCAGGAAGTTCTAACTGGGAATTTACCCCAGCAGTGCTTACAAAAGACTTAAACAGAACCTTGCCACACGTCAAGGCAGGTAATTTAAAGTTGCCTTTTGTTCAGTTGGTTCGTTGCATTGATGAAGAAAGTGAATACGAAAACCTAGCCCTATCTAACCTCTTGAAAAAGTAAAGCATCCTCTGAAATGGCCCAAAATTGTAACCTGTAAGAGTTTGAGTTATTTCCCAAAAGATTTAGACAACTTATATTTTTTGGAAATTATATTCCGTGTCAAGCTGGCTCAAACTGGAGGCTGGCGACCAGAGAGTTTACACTTAAGAGAAAATTAATAAAACTCAAACTGTTCCATCGTAGTTCTCAGAGGTATTTAAAGCGTAAACAATGGAATGGTGGATTTAGCCTTTTCTCCTAAGCCTATACTTGTTATTTGCATATATTAAAAAAGGAAACTTAATCGTCATTTCGCTTCGGATCGCCTTCGGTCACGAAAGCAACAGCGCCCTTCGCAGACTTGCACGAAACCAAAAATAGCCAGTCTTGGTGCAGTGAAGGTAATCTTTCTGTATAACGATAACACTCTGTATGTGAATGAGTTATTGCTCATTGTAGTCCAGTATTGTATATTTTTTAGTTCGGCATTTCGAAGATCTCATCAGATGGTAGAAGAATAGGATTCAAATGACTTATTTAGACTTTTGCTTGCTTTAAAGCTTTATCACGAAGATTAGAAATCTTGTGTGCTGCATTTTCTCTTACCATCATTTATCACAATGGTTTGAAAGAAGAACATATGACGCTTTTCTGCTCAACTTAGCTTTATTTTGCCAAACCATGCCACGTTCCGAGACAAACTACGTTCAATCGCCGAGCAACCCTGACACCTTCAAGGGTGGTCAGTTTTTAACAATACATAAAACGTCTTGTTTAAAGTTAAACCTTGGCGTCTAACGTTTCAGAAATGTTGAATATTTGAGAGGATGATATAATAATTATACTAATTTCAGTCGCAAATATGGCCATTCATTAAAATCTTTTCAACTTTTGGTAATGAGCTGAGAACATTTCTTTGTGGCTTCTCCAGTGGTTTCTGATATTTGCTCTCTAATACTCATCATTTTTCTTTTCAGAATTTCAAATGGAAAACAGTGGCGAAGCTTTACCCAATAGGTGGAAACGTGAACGAGACGAAGAAGAGGACGAAAGACAGCTTAGAATGTCACCAGACACAAAACGGCAAAGAAATGAAAGGGTTTCTCTTAACAATAGTGATCACGGTAAAGTGATGTCAACTTCGGACCACTCCAGGTACATGAACATCTTAACACGGCTCTTCCCGGAGCAGAAACGAAACGTTTTGGAGCTGATATTAAAGGGGTGCGGAGGTGATGTGATTCAAACAATAGAGACCGTTCTTCCAAGTCACGAGGAAGCCCTCGCCCGAGGACAAATACTTGCTAGTGTACCACGTGGCCTCTTCCCAGGCCCTCCACCGCCATCTAGCTATTCGGCTTTCTCGCCTCTCTCTCCCACAATTCCTCACAGCATTCCATTAAGCGCTGTCGAGTACCATGCGGCGTCTAAATGTGCCAGTGGCCAATGTCCCGGATGTGTTTATTATCCGGGGACTGGTCCCATACCGGTACTTAAAGATCTCTCCAAGCGACAAAACCCAGACCTGCCAACTCCACTGATACCGTCCATCTCAGAGCACAACTCACTGCCAATGTCCACGATTCCAGCTTTGGCAAAAATACCCCACCTTGAAGACATGCGGTACAGTCAAAGTATGCGGTCAGCAACTGCTGCCTTAATGACCATGAGCACGCCTGGACGAGTCCTCTCCGGGGACCGGGTCCTACCAAGAAATGACCGCAGTCCACCCACCCTTTCTCCCCGTGGTTCTCCTAAGAGTGAGGCTGACGAAAAAGTTTGAAGTCAGTAGTTCTACACGAATGTGCAGTAGAGGAGGTACCCAGTAATACTGGATAAAAATTAATAGACTAGATGCTATTGGAAGCACGAATGTTTTTTTTTATGTTACCCCCTATTGACGCAAATATTATGAATAGTTAATTAACGCTGGAACAGCGCAGAGAGACTGAAGACGCGTGCTGTAAGCTACGAGTCTCATACGCTAAAATATGACTAAAACAATAAACACTCGACTGTATTAGAGCGACTCAAATTTGCCTTTCACTCCGATCCAGTTCTCTCAGCCAAGCTGCCTAAAGATAGTAAGAGCTGAAGAACGAACATGTAAATATCATTGTTCATATGAAGTACCCAAGTGGCCACTTCATTTTGCTTCTTAGAGATATATTTCTATAGCATTGTACAATAATTTTTTAAGCTTTTTTTAATTCTTATGTGGCAAAGAAATGAAATCATAGGAAAAGAGATAATATGATAAGCTACATCCTGTTCGGTGATGGTATTCAGAATCCTAAGTACTTCATGTATCCCTTATTGTAGTGTATATAATACGCTATAATAAGGATAGATACACTATACTATGTTCTAAATACACTACAATAAGGGATACATGAAGTAGTTACCTTCAGAATGCATGGTAGACCGCGTTAAACATTCAAGGTTTTCAAGACGTTGTATTATTTTCTTATATTTTACGAAGCTAACATGTAAAAGAGCCTTTTTGGAGAGGATAGGTAAGTGCGTGTAAGTAACGCGAAGCGTTGATTGGACAAAAATGCGAGCTTGTACTATAATACTATTTTCTTACCTTGCTCGAATAGTAAATAGCACCGCGCGCCTTGTACAGTGCCTGTCTTATTAGAGATAGATGATTAGGCCAAACTATACACAGGCCGGGCCACGACATTGTAAGCTGCCTGTCTTCCAGAGCCATAGACAGGCCGACCCGTGACCTGCTTCGGAAGATGTTGTAGCTCGATAGGTTCTGTAGTCAACTTACATGTAGTTCTCGGTTTTTTCAGTACCATTAGGTAAAATTAGCAGTATTGAGAAAAATTCTTAACACCATAAATGACTTTAAAAAGGCTTTGTAATATATCAGTTTAGTTTTGGCGAAAATTCTTCTCTTCCTTTTTTTAAATAAATATAGACCGTGAAATGAGCTCGGGGTTCCGCCTTCGAGTAAATTCATGAAGGTAATTATACAAAGTGTAGTGTAAAACACTGGGAAATTTTCGGGTGTCTTAGGTGTAAACGTGTTAACTCTTGTAGTCATGAGATCAGCACTTCATCTCTCCCACTGATTGCCAATCATTTCTTTCAATGACCGTGTTAGAAGAATTTGGTGACTACACCTAGACATCAATTGATGATTTTATCGTTTCTCATCACTTGCCTGTAATATTTAATGACATATTGAAACAATAAGGGGAAATAAAACGTTGACTACTTGAGTCGGCACGTTTAGGGTTAACATAAATATTGATAAATAGATAAGTACATAAGAAAATAGAATAAAGTAAGAAATGAAAATTCGCATTAACTAATATAGATGAATCAGGTTAGGATCTCCAAAATGTAGTCCAGCCGATTTAATGCAATTACTTTGTAGAGACAGGTGAAAATCTGTTGTTTTCCATGTTTTTTTATACCTTAAAAGTGAATGGCTTGTCTAAAAGAGCTTTCTAAAACGCGGTTAAAATGGCAAAATTGACAAAATAATGCGAGAAGTAATTGGAAACTCTCTGATGTATGCTGTAGCATTGAAAATACCGTCGGCTGTAACATAAAAAAGTTGTTGGCAACTCTAGTTATGAGTTATGTACTTCTTTCTAGCGATGGCATTCAGCGGAGCGCGAGTTTCACAACAAAAGCAGCTCTCTCTTTCAGTTTATCCGGTAGACAGAAGTACATTAGTATTGTAGTCATGTCCCATCTTCATGCAAACCAGTATTAGTATAGAAGGGTATTCTAAAAAGAGTATTTATAGATTTTATTTGCCTAGATGAAAACCTGTATCGTCGTAGGTCTTCACTCTTCAAAAATAATGCAATAAAGATAGTAACTTTAAACCGCTGCACTATTTTTAACGTGTACAAGACGCGTTGTTTAAGACGTTAAGACATGAGAGTGACAAACTTCAAACATCTTCATGCAAAAAAAACAACAAACAAACAATCAACTAACATTGCGTGAGTTATGCATAGTGTTTCAACCCTAACGAATCTTTTAAGGGATAAAAAATAGCCGAAAATAAACCGCCATGGACAAGATTTTAATATGGCTGTAAGTCTTTTGTTTCCCTTTGATGTTTCTCTTCGGTAGTGACATGCCGCGTGATCTCCGACTGATGTTGAAGCTAAAGTAGGTCGTGTTGACCATTCAACGAGAAATTAAACAAAGCCTAAGTGACAGCAACTAAGTGAAGCTCATTCACTACATTTTGAATGACAAGTAGAAAGGAGTAAAGGTCTGCCGTCAGCTGCAAAATAAAGCGAGTGGAAGAGACAAAAGGCAGACGGTCATTACTCTTCGCACAAAGAGCCCATCTAAAAGCTGTCGCATTTTTTGAATAAAAGTATTTTTCTGATATTTAAAAGCAATACCCAGAGGAAGCGCTATTTACATTAAAATTGAAAGAAAGCTTACGGTAAACACAGAATGACAAGAAAATTAAGAACAGTCAGCTTTAGATCTTCGTTTCATTCTGACCGACCACTCGCGACTCTGCCGAGTGAAAAGTTTTGTCATTTATAGCTTTAACCTCGCCTTAAGCCAACTATAAATCGCAACATCCCGTTGGTCTAAAGAGAAAATAAAATGAAAGAATAACTTTATTGGGTTGTTCACAAATTACCATGAAAATAGATTTGTTCTTACTAATACAAGCACCTAGCAAATGAAAAGGACCAAGCCAGAGCTGAAAGAGAATGGCGCTAATCCGGCGTCGTCCAATCACGGAGCGAATCAATTGCAGCGCAAACAATAGAACTCATTTACAGTAGAAATACCAGAGGTGATCTATCAACTGTTTGACGGTAATTAATTGGAAAAGCACAAATTGAAAAACTAATAGTTTTAGTCTAAGCTGTGGCAAGAGCCAAGAGAGGAAAACGAACTGTTTGGAGCAGCTATGTCCGATGAAAATACGAGTCGCTCTCAAGCGAGGCCGCGCTGTGCGAGATGCCGGAATCACGGTATAACGCAGAAATTAAAGGGACACAAGAACGAGTGTCCATGGAAAGACTGTTCGTGCTCAAAATGCAGCTTGATCATCGAGCGACAACGGCTTATGGCGGCGCAAATAGCGCTCAAGCGAGAAGATGACGACGTAGGACCGCCCAGAGACCAGTTTGGGGACGATGCTAGCGTGGAACCTGGTTGTGTTGTTTATAGGTCACCGCAGCCTTCGAGCGAGTCACTTTCAAACATCAATTGTCCGGCAACGCTGCAGGTTGATACAAATAATAACAACACAACTCCAGATAAGATGGATATCATGCCTGAGGCAAGGGTCAAGCACATTTCGCTTTCATCAGGCCAAGGTGAGAAAATTAAATAGTTCCTTAAAAAAAATCAGCCAACATGGCGAATGATTTCGCTCTTGTAAATGAAGTATTGGATAGCTCGGGTACTCTCGGATCAATTTACGATGGGAACAAGTTGTAAAGAAATGGAAAGCAATATTTACTAAATGATTCCAGAGTTTCTTTTCTTTGATTCGCATCATCACAATCTATCAATTTAATTCAAAGCCTAATTTTTTAGTTCACAGAAAAGCGTTGTTTAAGCTCTCAAGAACAAGTATATATGCATTTAGGTGAAGTCTAAAACTAGTCGCAAGCGGCCTTTGACTAAAAAACGCTGGTAAAACAATGCATTATGATTGAACTTGCGCTTGAAAGGTTTTCTCGATTAGCAAACAAAAAGTCTGAGGCATACTAAAAAGTGTTTACTTTCCTAAATGTAGATAAATACAGTTAGCAACAACAACTTGTATCCATTGTGGTTAGCTGTCGGTTTTCTTGCAGCATTTAGTTGCAAATTCTTGTCATCAGGTTGCGCTATGCATTGCAGACCGATTTAAGAGTCGCTTATCTTTTCGCTTCGGCTCAGCAACCTTTTTTATTTCTTCGTACATTCCCAAGAGATTTTTGACAGCTGTAATTATGCCAGCGGAACAGGATATAGTGTCCAACAGTCGCGGCTAATCTAATAGGACGTTCTGCAAGGCACCTCACGATCATTAGTGCCGGCGGATTGTTTAGGCAAGCCCGAGAATCATTTAGCAGAACCGAAGTGCTGCTTTGTAGGCTTACCGCTCTCAGTGTTTGCGATCGCGGTAATTCACTTTCGGGACTACCCTCAATCGGACAGAAGAAACTCGAATCGCTGATTTGCATCCAATTACTGTTTATCTTATCCCGTGGGGTCCAAATAAGCTATCGAGTTGATGCAGTCTGCTATATTCGCTATTCTGGTTTTCCAGACATCCCAACCAAGCAAGTCTCTGATCCGAATATATATTACAACATCCATCAGTTTTCGTTTTTTTCCGGGTTAAAAAGGTTATTTGATTTTATGACTGACGGCCCCAGTTAAGGAAATTTTCTAAATTTTCTTTAAGAGATCAGACGCATAGTAAATTCTGTTTCAAGAGAAGGCAAGGCAAGACAGATCGATTTTAATTAGCTAACAGTTTTCACAAGTTCGTTTAAAAGACATCAATCACCACAACTCTCTCAAAAAGAAATAAACAGACCTGTCAAGACGTCCTAAGATATTGTTAACGCTAAATCGTAAAAACTCTTATTCTTTAGCCATTTCAGCTTAAACAGAAATATAAACTGCTATTATAAACATGACAAAACAACACACTTTGTAGAAAACTTAATTAATGACTTAACGTTTCGTATGCTTCAACATACATCTGCAGAAGTGACGGTTGGATATAATACAATAAGATTTAAATGCTAAAGAGAAAGACTGGAACCTAATTAAGACAACTGAGAAGATAGGTCTGTATCTTATCAGTTTTTTTTACAATTGTCTTTATTAGTTCTAGTCTGAGGATATATGTTGAGGCGTACGAAACGTTAAGTCAGTTATCAACGTTTTTTACAACATGCGTTGTTTTGTCATGTTTGTAACCACAGTCTGTATATTATCTGTTTAAAGACTAGTTATATAACAATTTAAATTAGTTTTCGCAATCTGATTGGTTCATCGTCTCTTGTTCTTACTTATAATCAGTTGGAGGACAGACGCATAGATGAAGTCATAATTTTTTTTGTTTCTTTCTTTTTATATAAGACATAGATTACATGTTGACGCGGCACACGAGATGATAGCCAAGTATGTCACTGATATTCTTACCGCATTTTGAACAGACACCCGACAACATGGAGTCTATTTGTTTTTCAGTTCTTTTCCAGCAAAGAAACGTTGCATGATGGAGTCATTCGCTATAACTATAAGAATCCATAACATTTTCGGTTGCTTATACTAATTAGGGCAATTGTTATTTAAACCCAACTGGGACTTCAAAATTCAAACAATAAAGAAAAAACGAAATGAATTCTGGTAGTTGTAGTCAAACGACGCTATCGTGCAAATCTGCTATTCAACGTTTTTGAACCGTGACCTCCCTCCCTGTTCATTAGCATGCTTACTACATTTCCATGATAAAAACCGGGATCAGAGGTTTCGTGTTTGAGTAACCACGGAGTTTGAAACTATTGCTACGTCTACCAAAGTAAAACTCGACGGAAATTTTGCATCTAAATTGAAACTGCACATGTCATCTTATACACGCACAGACGTGCGTACATTTAAGGTGGCTTACTACAGTTTTTTCCGAGACTTAGTAGCGCGCTACGATAGCCTGCCACACGTCAGTATTTGTCGCGCGTGCAAAAATGACGCAAGTAACCTCAAGAAGTAACGAAAACCACTTCAGCACTTGAAAGGTGCTAAATCGCTTTGGTATATGTAGCGATAGTTTCAAACTCCGTTCAAACATGTATTTAAGCCTAGGGCCAAAAAAATATGGCAAAAAAGTTGGATAAACATCCGGTAAAAGAGCTCTAATTTTTCACACGCGATACATGGCGTCACATGAGCGCACGCTTAAATAAAGGGCATGTGCAATTCAATTCTCGTCCAAGGTTGTAAAAACTTGTCTTTGATCGAGGATTGTTCAAAAACCTACCGTACAACCTATGATGGTTTTTTTTTTTACAGTTGATTTGTTGGGATGAACCACGTTTAAAGCCAAAATTTTAAAAAATCTGTAAGACACATTTTGAGCTATTTTCATTTCACATTCTCTCAGTTTGAAAGAAATCTGTCTTACAAATTTTCATTTTACTTTGCATGAATGCTAAATCAGACCCAATTTCTCATAGCTTTGGGGTGGGGTCATACGGGTCGATTTTGAGAAAAACGTGACTTAAGCTACTAGTGTCCAGTCTCTCATTGGGTACTCGGTCGCTCATTTTGGCCATTTGTTGACATTTAATTGTTCAAATTTCACATAGAATGGTAAAAGACTTAAGCAAACAGGGAAAAACAGCTTGAAACCTTTTTCACTCCCTTTTATACTCCATCAAAACTGTAGTAAGCCACCTTATCAAACCGAATGTGGTTTAGCGTGGTCTGTACTCTTATCGACAAGGATACGCGTCATCACAGTGGTCAAAACGTTGTGGACTCACGAGGGGCAGCCGAGTGAGTCCACGCTAAACCACATTCGATTTTTTTTTTAGCACAATAGCAAAGATAACGAAATAAATCTTTGTCTTGACAATTGAAAACAGCGACTCGGACTTGAAAGTGCACGCGCTGCATTACGCAAATGAGCTGCTTGTACGCGTCAGACTTTCCCTTCAAAAACTTTGCAAACTCGCTTGATATGTAGAAACAATACGAAGTAAAAAAAATTTGGGGAAAAGAGTAATGTTGCGAACTAGTTGTCGATAAGAGTACAGATCACGATAAACCACATTTCGATTCGTTTTTTACCGCAATATCAACGTCAAAGAAAATGTTTTTTTTTTTCAGAGCGCGAGTTGAAAAAGCCATTGCGTGACACATTTACGCAAGCAGCGTAGTATGGACTCTTATTTACCACGGCAAATTAGCCTATCAGATTGCGAGATTTGCAGCAATTGTGGTAAAATTAACAAATTGACGTCAGTTTTTTATGCGTCTGTCCTGTTATTGATCATGAATTTCGTCATCACATTGTCAAAGTAGTTGTGGATCCACGAGGCGATAGTCGAGTGGATCTGCAGACTACTTTGACAATGTGATGACGAAATTCATTGTCAATAACAGAACAGACGCATTAAAAACTGACATCAATTTGTTTTTTACGATAGCAGATTGTCGAATTTCCCGCTCTCGTTCGCTGACGCGTCGCACGAATTTCTAATTCATGTGTCTTTCCGTATATTGACCATAAAATTTAGCCAATGAGCGCGCGTGAATTTCTGCAGTTATCGTAAAAAGAGATTTCGCTCAATAGGAATTAGATAGGATTAGGACGCGAACTAAGTTTAACATATTTATCTGTCAATGATCGGACAATGTTCATACTATACTGCAAAAGAGGGGGAACTGAAAACTACTGAAAACCGTTGAGAGCCAAAACTGTTTTAAATTTTTCAGCCCTGAAACTCGAATAAAATTTCCCGTATCACTGATCGCAGTTCCAAAAAAATTGTGCTATATCAGCACGATATTCTTCAATTGATTACTTTCCTTATTCTCTTCACCTTACTAATGAGAAATTCAATTCCCATCTCTCTAGAAGATATACATCGAGCTTGCAAGGACATAGTAAACAATATTGCACTATAATATTGATTTTTCCTTCACTACACACCTGAACGCAAACAAAGGTTGACGCATGGGTGCGTTTGTCAGCCAGGCCTTAGATATGTTTTAATTGTGACGAAAAGCTTACAGCAAAGTGGACAAGAGATACATCAAGCAACGTCCCACACGCGCCATAGCCGGACACTTAAACCCCAAAAACCTCTTATTAGGAAAAATAAGGAATGTTATGGAATGAATGTTAAGGAATTATATGGCAAGGTAAATCCGAGCGTTCTGATTGGTTCTTTCTTGGTCGGGATTTTACCATACGGACCGTTTCCAGGGAAACGGTCCAAGCCGTATATTTTTTTTCTTTTCAAAGCCGGCAAATTTATTTGCAGCTTAAACTACTAAAAGGAAACGGTTTCATTCAACATACTAAAATATAATAATTAAGTTTAAAAATCGAAAAGAAAACTAGTATTGAAGCGTAAAGCGAAGGTCATGCACTAGTACACAAAACAAGTGAAAACCACTTAGCTGATTAACAAAAACGAATCCAAAAAAAGATGCTAAGCGAGAGATTTTGGCGACGCTAATCCAGTTGCACTTGAAAGAACTGTATGGTGAATGTTATCCTCATACTTTGGCTCCCAATCCAGTAAGTTACGCTGGTAAACGTTCGGAAGATGTTCAATAATTCTTTTTCAAAGTCGTTGTAGCTGGTAGCTTGTTCTTTCTGAGTTGCTCGCGTCGTCACTCGCCGGAAGTCCTTTGAATTTAACTGACCGGAAGTGCGTTCGAAAGAAAAATATATAGCATGAGCCGAGTGCCATATAATAAACTACTTACTAACCTAGCTAGCTTGAGCCGTACTTGGGGATATTGGCCCTCGGTCGTTTTTGTACGGACCTCTCTGCGCTCGGTCCGTACTGTCACGACCTCGGGCCAATATTCCCCAGTACGGCCCTCGCGCTCGGTTAGTAAGAGGTTAGTATCCCCGACCAAATGCAGTGGCGCCACCTTTGGGGTTTTAGGGTTAATATATAAACAAAGGAATGAAAAACACAACAGATAACGGTATAACACAATAGAAATGAACCTTGCCTAAAAGTGCTAGTTGCAAGGCTGACCGTTGAATGTCACAAGTTTTCCAACCGTCCCTTTTTACAAACGTACTATCCATGAGCCTTCGCGTACTGCGCACGCGCACAGTTCTCCGGCTGTTTCCTGTCGACTAAATATTAATTTACAATTATTCGCCGAAGGCGAAGTGAATATTGTCGAATAATCCCCGAGACGAAGTCGAGGGGATTATTCGACAATATTCACTGGGCCTGGGGGGAATAATGGTTTTAGTATAATTTCAGAACTGAACAACAGAGAATAACGGAATAAAATATGAAAACAAAGACGCAATTGTTGGTTTGCATACATGTATGTAGCCGTAGTGTTTTAAGTTTTAATAATAAGCTTACATGTAATGATGTAAAGTGTATATGAAATAATTCATATACTTGCAAGCTTACATGTACATCGATTGTGAATCATCAATCATCGAGTTCAGTGGTAAAAGACACAAGCGAAACATTACGAAAAAAAATAATCTGGTACCTTTGTTTTATCTCTGTTGACTTCATTCATAGTTTTCATCGTCGTCTCAAAAAGAGAGAGAAAAACAGATTTCAGTCAATCGATGTGACCTGCTGGCGATCAACTAACCACTGCGTTTACGATCTTAACTGCCTTGAATACGAGTTCTTGAAAGGTTTTTTTGGTCCAAGGGCGACAGCAGTCATTTTGAAAATTCTCCATCCTTTCATATACCCTGGACTTACAGTGATGTCTTCCAAGTAAGTGAAAAATTCATTCACAACTGTCCGCCATGGTTACTTGCCGAGATGGCAAAGGTGGCGAGCTCAGTAGCCAGGCCTCGAAAATGTTATAGAATATATAACAATTATTCCATGAGCCCGCGTTGGATGACATATGACGTAAAACTCCGACTATTGGCTCATAGTCGGAGTTTTTTAGCCAATCAAAAAGCTAGAAATGCAATAGTCGGAGCTGAGAATTTACTAAAACGTAATATAAGGAATCGCCCAACCAATCAGATTGCTGGAAACTCTTTGTTCAGCTCTGAAATTATACTAATTTATGTTAATACTAATTATCACAAATTACATTATTTTTCATTCTAGGATCAAAGCGCAAATTCTCAGAAGTGGAATCATCTTATCCTTCGCCTCCTGCGGCTGGAGATGATAGCGTGTTTTACGACAGTGACGAAACAGATGGCGAAATAAATGGCGGCATCTGCCAGATATATCCTAAGCCAATCGATCAAGACAAGCAGAGAAACGTTTCTCTAGCTTCTGCTGACGAAACTGCCGGCGAAACTGCCGACGAGCAACTCGAGAGTCCTAGAAACTACATTGCCAGTTATCGTGCAAGACTGCATCCTCTAGACCTCCTCAGCAGACTCTTTCCAACTCAGAGGCGAAGTGTACTGGAACTGATTTTAAAAGGTTGTCATGGAGACGTGTTAAGAGCAATTGAGTGCGTTCTACCGAGTCACGAAAAGGCTATGGCTTCTCTGAAATCTCCTGAAAGTCCTGTAATGCACTATAACCCAGGCATGCATCCAGGCTTTATTCCTCGCCAAACCCGACCACCTTATCAAGGCCCTATGAGGTCTGGACACTACCCTCTCTACGGCTCGGCACCAGGCTTCTCTTACCCCATGGTAGAATACCTGCATCAACAAAACTGTAGCCTGAGACCAACATGCTCAGCTAGTGATAAAGAGCATGCGTACAACGTTGTTCCAGGCACCGAACAAACAAATATTGTTGGGAGAGTTTGCTCGGAATGTTCAACGAAATGCTCGCCGACCAGCAACTTTTGTAGCTCGTGTGGGAAATGTTTCAAAGAAACATAATCAATAATAACTTTTAGATTGAAAAGTATTTTTAGCGTTGCAGGCAAATCATAGTAAAAGTCCATTTCTTTCTTGACTATTGCCTTGTGCCAGTAGGGGCCCTGGTAGAAAACTTCACCGGGATGAAAATTTGATTATTTTTTTTTTCCAATGACTGGCACAATCTCAGGACTTGTTTGACGCTTGGAAATGACATGAAAGGCAGAGAATTTGTGTTTTATTGACCGTCTTAACTTTTGCGTCGGATGACTAAACTCTGATGTAGTTTTCTTTGAAAGCCTAATGAAAATAAAATTAACAAAATCAAAAGATGATTTCTTTATGGAACTTTTTTTCCGATCTCCCTAGCTTATCCCTCTCAAGTATTTGTACGTTGTTTTGCACAAGGTAAAGTTTGCATAGGACCAAGTGTCCCATCAGGCCGGAGCTTATTACGACTTGGAGTATTCTACTCCCCCCTGAATGGGATGCTAGTCCATCGCAGGGTTATCCGGACCCAGCAATTTCGCCGGTACCCAATATGAAATCGCCGGTCTTGCCAAAGAACACAAAATGTTCCCGCAGGACTCGAACCCAGACCGCTCGATCCGGAGATAAGCGTACTAACAGTGAAAGTCGCTACCGCGCCTCCACAAACACCTTTAAATTTAATTATATTAAAGCCTGCACTAAAGCCTAAAGTTTTACCATTCTGTCCACTTGATGGAATGCCAGGCCTTCTAAGCACCTTTCTAGATGAGACAAGTTTTAAGGTCATCTTTGCTTCTGGATTTTACTTTCGGGCAGTTCAGTTGCTACTGAAAAATCTGTACCATATGAGGACCAATCTTAACAAATTTTTTTTCATATATTTTTTAAAATAATTTATATTACATCAAAACAGAATCACTTGGTACCTTTGGAATAGGCAATGTCATATCATTTTGGTACAGGCTGTTGTCAATGTTTCTGCTCCAGCTTTCATCTCAGAAAATTAAAATATGACAAAAGTACCGTCACAACAACTTGCAATTTGGCGCAAGGGGATTTGGAGACCTTTGGGGGGTTAACCGCAAGTAAAAACTTACACAACTGTTACCAAAATATTATTATTTGAGCCATTTAATTTCGGCAACAAAAACATGCATTTGCAGAGCTTTGCTACGAAAAAGATACATGCAAATTAGCCTTAATGGTCCTTCATTATAAGCCACGAGTTTGAATCCATCCATGGCTTATTATTAATTGCACGATCAAGGAGTTATTTGTAACATTTACAGAAGCACATCAGGAAACTAATTCTGTTACAAAGCCCATGTAGCGCCATTATTTGTTTGACGCCGGCCGCGGATTTGTATTTTATTATTGTCACGCTTCCATAAAATTACCGTAATGATATTTATTAAATGTTCCAAAATCTCAAGTTAACATATAACACTAAGGAAAAATGCCAATTTAGTGTTTGGGGAACAAAAACCACCAGCATACCAGCTTCCTTTATAGAAAAAGAGGAAAACAGGCACGCACATATCATGTTAAGCGCAAGGATCACTCCTTACTCTTTACTTATTACAAATCGAAATACGGACTTCGCAAAGAAAGCAAGAAATGCTAGGGAGCAAGCAGGTGAAACAAATATGGCAGAAAAGGTTAGCGTTAATATTCTGCTCGACAGCTAACAACAGTTCAATGTAGAACTAGACTGTTCACAACTTTCTATTTCCTCGTTCGTTGAACGCGCCGATAGAATCGCGAGAGAACTGGACGCAAGCGCGAAACGAGAGACTTGTCTGGCCGGTACGGAGTGTGGACCGAGATAAACAGATTTATCACATACGGGGCAAAATTACTGAATGCTGATTGGTTGAGACAGAGGGCATTTTTTTCTTAATCACGAGGGCGTGATTACCTGATGCTGATTGGCTGAGCACGCCTGCATTTTAAGTTGGTTTCCCGCTTCAACTGAGCGGATTTTGAAAAGGAATTTCAGAAACGCATGCATCGCTTCTGATTTTGATCTAAACACGGTTATTTCATCGTAACGTGAAAGAGAATCAACATGCAACAAAGCGCAGTCTTTTGGTGGAAAAGCAAAAGGATTTTTCCGACTAAAAATGGATTAAGAGATGAGCTAGCGCGCGAGGTTAATATTCTGCTCAACAGATAACAACAGTTTAATAAAGAACTGACTCCCCAAGTGAAACAGTACAACTGGCGCGTGAGGTTAATATTCTGGTCAACAGATCAGGGCGGTTCAATAGAGAACAAGGAAAACAGAAAAAGTTCAGTTGCACTTAGCACAGGAGTGAATCATAATTCGCTTGATTGTCAAACATGACAACAGTTCGCTGCCCTACAGAACTGCCTCTTCTGGTTTAGGGTTGATAATTACGCAAATACGAAAGATCTTTGATGACAGTATATTTAAGAGTTTCAAGGTAACTTACACGATTGTAGTCTTCCCCTTGTTCCATGGCATCGTGGATTGGAGGATTAATGGCAATGCAGTTTTCTCAACGCCGTATTTCCCGCGTCAAAAATAATTTATTCTGACATGAACATTGATCGCCTAGACACAAAAACAACCTCCTTCATTCCAAGATGTTGCTTTTACGATTCGATTACGCAATCGTCTATACTTGCTGTATAGCTAGCAACATGTTGAAAAGCAAACTACGACGTAATCATTGTAACATAACAAGTACGTGCCTCAAATAAAAACATAGATTATACTCGAAGTCATGTTCATCAGGAGTTCATCGATCAAAGCGCTATGCTCCATGACTGTATATTCTGATTTCGTTAGATAAAAATTAACTCTAATGATCTAGTTTTAACCGATTTCAATCTTGCTCGGCATTCATACTCGGCATTCATATCTCTTGCCACAGCAGATTTCTACGCTCCTGTTCCACCGTTATTGTCATAATTCCTGTGGCACAATACATAATGGCTTCCCTAGACGCGGCGGTCTTAGCAGTACGTGTTTCCATATGCAGAAAACTCTCACGGAATCATAACTATCTCTTTAAGCTTCACAGTGAGCTCTTCTAGCGGTTTACAATGCGAAGGAAATTTCAAAGTAAAGATGTGACGAGCGCATCACGTACCTGGAACATGATTACCAAGGCAAAACTGGTCAAAACAGCGTGACAAACGAAGTATGTATTGGGTCCCGTTTCATGTTACCATGCGATGACAAGTCGTGTACAAGATTAAAAGACCTCCTGGACAGAAATATTTTAGCGGGTAAAGCTCGTCGTCAATGTGTATTTATCTTTCAGGAAACACTTAAACTCGTTTTGTACTGGTACCAGTTATTGAAATGGATTCAGCAAATGGTCTGTTTCAAATTTAAACTTTAGCGTTCATTGAGGCTACACGGAATTCAGGTCAGAATCACACGCAGGAATCCATAGCATGTTGAGATTAGAGTTATTTCTTTTTTCATCCCAAGTAAAAACGGCCAGTTGCCACTTCAACAAACCGTTTTGAATTTTGACATGTATCCGACCGTCTTGTCAATATAGGGGATTTTTCACCCAATCACAAGCTAGGAAGCCAAGCGTACAATCACTTGATATTTGACATCTTTTGAGTAGAAATTATTTTTGCCTTTAAGACAACCACAGGTAATGCAAGAAACCCTTATAGGGCTGTTATAAAAACTGTCGATATATATCACCAATCTGTGCGTCCTTGGCAAGTCTCACTGAAATCTTCCGTGGTCGTTCTCTCTGTGGATCAAATTAAGTCTAAATTCCTACGTCAACAACCCTAGAAAATGGATATTGATGTTCATTCATGACGAGCTGTGCCCGATGAAACTAAACAGGTAAACAGGGAATTTGGTTAAGATCAACTTCTCGCCCAACAAAGAACCCACATTGAGTGATAATGAACTGAAGACTGATCGACCATTCAACTCTTCCTACTGATTTGCACAAATTTCTTTCAATAAAAGTTGTGAGAATTTGATCGTACAACACCCAATAATCCAAACTGACGGTTTTGAACATTATCGTCGTCTTACTTGTGAATAATGTGTCGATTGTGTTAGGAGAAATACCACGTTGATCAGTTGATTTGTTCAGTCGGTACGTTGAGGTGTCAATCCACCTGCTGTCCAGGGTCAGCAGATCACGACAGAAAATTCCCGGAAATAATGTGACCGTTATTTTCGACAGCAAAATGGCGACTGGTTTAGCAGTAGCTGACAACCTCAGGGTGACAACAGACGGTGAAATCATCGTCCGTACCTTTCAAAATCCACAACTTCGCCTAAAGATAGAGAAAAACTCATAGGAAGCTATTTTTAAAAAGCTGGATTGCTTCAGTTGAGAGCCATGGTTATTGTCAAGATAATCTTCATGCTTGTCGGCTTCGCTGGTGACATCAGTTTCCTTAGGGCGGGCTCCCTGAGTAGAAATAATTTCGAAGGTAAGAAAATTCCGCGCTTGTAACTTCCGGCGATCGTTTTTACAACTTGAATGGGGAGATTTACCCGAGATTTGTTGCTGAAACATGTCATAGAGAGAGTTGATTTCAAAAAATTGGCCAAAGCGTCCTTGTTTACATTTATTACAAGAAATGAATTTTTTTCCAAAGAAATTTTAAAATGTGGAACTGTTTAAAGTGATGAAGGGTGGATCACGAAATTTGTTAAATATTTAAAAAAAAATGATTGTTACGTTGACGGGCATGTCAAACGGGGTTTATTGTCACCTTTCTATGCGAGGACACAAGTTCACAATGAGTTCGCAGTGCCGCTTGTATTGACTTGTTTCACCTCATCCAAGTTGTGTCAGAGCTGTTTATAGATATCGGTTATGGTCGAATTTTCAAACACATTTATCATTTGCTTGTTTCATGCTGAATTTCCTTCCAAATTATAAAAAAGGGGAGGTTTTTTTTCCTTTGTGTTAAACTTCTGTGGAGAATGCATGAAGGGCTCTGAAAATATGTCGTATGTAAGAAAGATGTTGTCGAACTACGTACAGTAGAATGTAAAATAAGAAATATAATCCCAGCGGAGAAAAGGCTACGTGAAGGGGAGATGGCAGCTACCTTTGATCTCGCCGCTTGATCACCCCAATAAAGAAGTCTGTCATTCATTTGAGAACCGTAATGAGCATGCACATAACGCGGAAATAACGCGAGGGAATCACCGCCATTTCAATACCTAAAATGAAATTGCTGGCCACAGACTCCATGTGAACTTTTACCAGATTGAGGTATTTTATTTGTAAGCTATTCACAATTTCTTGACCCGTGGAAATAAAGAAAGCAGCTTCTGCTCACATACTTTAGCATACTTTGTACTGGGCTCAGGTAATAATGCAGGCTACAATGGTGGAAAGAATGGCGTACTGATAATGAGGTTCCCCTTGCTAATAAACATATAATATGTGAAGACGGTTTGAGGAAAAATGTTTCTTCGTACGGAAATTTCTTGTGTACCGTGGGGAAATAAAAGGCTCGGAAACCTTCTAACTGATTAATTTTGTCCAAACAAATGATTTTTCACCAGAACATTACACCAGCTTTTTACTAGTGACGAAAAAATGTTGCTACTTACTGGGAAAAGTGAGAAATCTTGGTTAGTTTACCTGAACGACGAAATTCCCGACATTGTTTTTCAAACTTGGAGCCTGGCGCGCAGCCAAAACTCATGCGTGCTTATTACGTTTTTCTCCTCTGAAGGACGGGACAAGCTTAAATACCGACACCGAGCTAGAGGGCCCTGGGGGTGAGATTAAGGTTCTGAAATCTTTCTCTCCCCAGATCACGTCCGTGTACGGAGAGGATTCCGCTCATACTTTTACAATTACTTGGATGAGATTGCCATGGCAACATGTGCAGCCATTCCCAGTAATGGCCCAGGCCTTATATACGCAGTCAGACGGTAAGTAGTGTTCTAATAAATTAAAACAGAACTGATGACGGCACAACTGCTAGGAAAACGCCATTTAAATCTGATGCACAGTTATTTCTAAGAAAAAAGTAAGGTCAAGAAAGTTGACGGGGCAATTTATGGAATTTGATGAGTAAAGTTTCCTGTCCGTTGAATTTTTTCCACGAAAAAACCGTGTTGTAAGATATATTAGGAAGTTTAAGAAAACCACGACGGCAACGGCAGCGGGAACAACAATAAACAAAATATTTAGTGGAGTAGTCCAGTACCTCTTTCAGATCTGTATTTCCGATGGTTCTGGTAACCTGTACGTAGCTTCTATTGTTTCAAGAGATATGGACATTGTTTGAATCATTCATGTATTGTTTCGTGAGCCGATAGGAAACGTCCTCTGCAAAACAACAAAATGAAACGACCAAATTCGGAAGA
>CM042750.1:3851402-3868479 GCA_022496165.2 Catalaphyllia jardinei
AAATTACAACGTTTTTTATTCTTACTATAACATGCAATCTCATCAATTGAGTTCGACTGAAATCAAGAGTACATCTCGATGATAATATTACTTTAACAACCCCAGTGGTGGCGGAGATAGTTCCAGCAAAACCCGTTTCCCTTTGAAGCCACTTTATACCAGTGAA
Organism: Catalaphyllia jardinei; assembly: GCA_022496165.2. Taxonomy (NCBI): domain Eukaryota; kingdom Metazoa; phylum Cnidaria; class Anthozoa; order Scleractinia; family Caryophylliidae; genus Catalaphyllia; species Catalaphyllia jardinei. Next base: position 3,851,569 of record CM042750.1, read on the forward strand.
ATATATTAGTTATTGCAATATTGTTTTAAGCCGCTTTTAATCCTGCTAATAAGAGGAAAATTTATTACGGTTTCAAGTCGGTTACGGTTTCAAGTCATAAAGAGCTTCCGAAATTTGAGATACACTTGAAAACTTGAATACCACGCGTCTAAGCCTTTGGCTGGTTAGAAACAATTGGGTGTCGATGGATTTTGATGTAAATTGATCTGAAAATAGAGCCATTCTATTGTCATGTCAAAGTGCCTAAGCACCTCTGACTTGAGACATATTTACACTTCGATCTGTGTTTCACTTCTGACGTTCAGCTTCCTTCGTTAATGAATCATACAAGACAAGAAGCTTGCTGAAAAGATAAGTGAAATTATTCTTCTGTTTTTGCCTGACCAAAGCGAAAACTTGCTACGAGAAATTGGATCTAAATGAGCGGCTAAATGACTGCCCTTTACACTGTCAAACAAAACGGGAGCGCTTCGACGCAATTCTTGATCACCGACGCAGGAGACAACGTAAATCAGGGTAAAAATGCCAAAGAACATTTACCACCCTTGAGTTTAAATGCGCCAGTTTTCAATGGAGAGTTCAATTCACAAGGAGGCGAACTAACTCCTGGATTATCTCAAGCGAAATCCATGGAAAATGGAAACTATCTTCAACGAAGCTTCAGCCTTGAGAGCTCAAGAGTTACTCCTCATTCAGAGAGAATTTCATCTTCATCAATAGCTACAGCTGGTCCATGCACGCCATTCCCTGGATTTCAAATCCCCACTGAAACAATTATTCCGATAGAGGATTCTGCGACTACGGCCAAGCGAAAAAAAGGAATATCGGCGCAGGAAGCGATTCCGGTATTACCGCGCGCAGCCGCCATAGTTTGTCTAATTTTGAACATTGTCGCTCCCGGTTCAGGTAAGATTCTCGTTCTCGATCATTTCTTTCTTTGCCGATGTCAAACATGCGGTGCCACTAGTCACCTTAATTAGTATTTATTTATGAGCGCCCTCTCATGAACAGAAAACGTTGGGATCAATATCTCAGCACGGCCGGTAGAATTGTGATGGATAGAATTAGCTCGTTTAGACTAGATGAATTTCAGTACAGACAATACTTAATATCGCTCGCGACATGCCATATGTGAGAAAATTGTTTATTTACGCTATAGATCTAGCTATTAATGCTCACGAAATTAGACATCTTCGCCAAGCGACAAAAATCGTTTGTACATAGCATTGTTCGGCACCGGCAGCTTCGTTGTTTAGAAGGAAGACAGAAACCAAACTGAGTTTTGTTGAAAATATTACCAAGGCACTAGAGTATTTTTTCGTTTACTTGTTAGCCATAGCAGACGCAAAAGGAAACCTTAATGATATTTGACTTTTTCAATATCAATCAAAAATCCGTCGTTTTATGGTTTATTTGTTAGAGAACTACGTAAGCGATGTTGGAAATTTTCTCAAGATTTTTTTTTAATTCACGATAAACAGAGATAAGACCGTCGTTACTGCTGACAGTTTGTATCCCAATTTTCAAAGAAGCAATATTATCAGGGGTGCTATTTATTTTGCATATTCCTGATAATTGCGTGAATTGTCGATAATCTTTAACAGTTCAGGAGCTGCTTATCGCCAAATCGAACGCAGTGAACGCGGAACTATCTCATTTCTGACCTCTGTCTAAGTTGTAATTGGAGATGACAGGCGATGAATCAAACCTGAGCTCTTTCAATCGCCACTAGCACTGTATTCAGCAATTCATTTTAATTTGTCTTATTGTGCCGGTTTGTTATAGACACAGGGTGTGTAACATCGCAGTTTAAACAGTTTTAGGTTCGTGGTATTTCTTAAACATCTTGATTTTCCGCTCTTTGGCGTACATCTATTCTCCTGCACAAAGAACCATTGCTCCTAAAAATATACCTCCATCTGATTTTACAATGCCAGATTCCGTCCATGTCAACGGCATATGAACTCCGCGACTAACACTCTCCTTTTTTTATAAGTACGTTTAATTTTGGAGCTGAGGCTGAACGTTTTTGATGATGTGGAAGTTATTTTGGAACAGATATAAATAAGAACTGTAGATTATTACAAACCCGGATGTATGTCATGCAAAATGAAAACCATTGTTAATGTTATACAAAACAAGCCTTTAGTATTTGAGTCAATTTACATTTTTCTTACCTTTATTTTATGCGTGTCATTTAATATACAGATTGGCAAATAAAAACAGCTTGAGGAATGTTCTTAATACGTTCTTAAAATTTTGGTTAATCTCAGCCTTAACGTTGTCATAAAAAAAGGTTCTTACAAAGAAACAGAGTGTGTATTTTTTCAGTACCGAAAACCAACCCTTTTCGTGTGATACAGTCATTACCGGTCTGCACTATCTAACATAATTTAAGAAATGAATTATTCACTGTCTTTACATACACGTACAATAAATACGATTGTTGATAGTTTTCGACTTGTTTTCACTTTCGTCATGTCAAAATTGCAGAGCTTTTTAGCGGACAGTCAATTAGAATAGCTTATGGTAGCATGAAAGCAATTGGGCTAAATCAGGTTTTTAAAAACAAAACAGTGTATTGTGTAGGCAAAATACCCTGAGATTTTGTAAAAACATTTTGTGCGAGTTGACAATAGGTCTGCATGATTTTAAATGAATTATATTTTACCGTAGAATAGTCAGGTAAATTCTGGCCAATAAAAGCATTAAAATCTCTACGTACGTGCATAGAGTATTAAAAAAGCGATAACTGAAGCACGTGCGGACTATAACACTGATGGAACAGACATCGATCATGCAGTTCTGTTTGTTAGTACAACATCCCTCTTTACGTCCATGGTGCTTAAATTTGATTAACAATACTTATTATTTTACATTGAACTCTTTAACTCTTTTCTGATTGGCCGAAAGCGTAAGGTGAATTTCCGAAATCAGCGCAGGTGACGTCATAACTGCAGATACAATAATTATGTCAAGGACACTCGAGGTCACGGATAATCATGTCACGCTTGCGCGTTTTGTGTTGCTTCCCGTCAGTGAGGAAGCAAAAACATGACTACCATTCTGTTCCGCTCAGTGTAAAATAAAACAATTATTAGATTCGGTTTTGTGCAGTATCCAGAATAATCATGGTCGAGGTAAGGGTTGTCAGCCGAAGCCGATTTCTGGATATCACAAAAACCTCATTCAATAATTGTTTGTAGTCCATCAAATATTTTCCCACGCGAATGGTCTAGATGAAGCACATGACCGAATATTCCCCAGCTAAAAAAACCGGGGAATATCCGAGATTACAATCCATCAAATATTTTCGCTCGTGCGCGATTGGTCAAACACGTCACGTGACCAAATATTCCCCAGCTTAAACTGGGCAATATCTGAGAACATTTCCCAATTTTCAAACCTGCGTGTGTCCCGAAAAAGATTTGAAGGATAAGAAACTTAATAGCCTCCATTTTGGGGCGAAAATATGCTAGTATATTTGTCCTTGGACATTATCTATTCCTCGTAACTCACAGTTTCCTCGAGATACCCTCTCGGAAAACTGTTTGCCTCTTGAAACAGGTAATGTCCGCGGACAAATTGTTTATTCAGTATATACCACACAAGTAAATAGTACTTTTCGCGCACGCTGATTGGCTAACTCAGAGGTGATTAGCCAAGTGCTATTCACCTCCGAGCAGCCGAAAAATAAACAAATGACTTTTGTCGGTATATTGTCACAAAGTTACTCTTTGGTTCGCTAGATATTCAGCTTGTGTGGTATATACTTAACTAAAACAATTTTTCACCTCAGTGTCGGTGAAAGTAGTGGATATTTACCTCCACTTCGTTGAATAATTGTTAAATATTCCCCAATTTTCAAAACTGCTCGTGTTGCGAAAAATATTTGAAGGATAATAAACACAATAACCTCCATTTGACTTCGCAAATATATAAACAATAGCCTCCATTTGGGGCGAAAATATGATTGGATATTTGTCCGCGGACAGTATCTGTTCCGAGAAGCGAACAGTTTTCCAAGAGCGCGGCTCGGGGAAGACTCTGAGCTTCGAGGAATAGATAATGTCCAAGGACAAATATCCGAGCATATTTTTGCCCCAAATGAAGGCTATTGTGTTTATTATCCTTCAAAACTTTTTCGCAACGCCCCCAGGTTTGAAAATTGGGGAATGTTCTCGGATATATATTCCCCAATTTTAGCTGGGAAATATTCGGTTCTGTGACGAGTTTAGACCAATCGCGCGCGAGCGAAAATATTTGATGGATTATAAGCTCGGATATTTGTCCTTGGATCTGTTCCTGCCTCAAAGCTCACAGCTTTCCTCGAGCTACGCTCTTGGAAAACTGTTCGCTTCTCGGAACAGATGATGTCCGCGGACAAATTTCGCGCCAAATGGAGGCTCTTGTTTATTTATACAGCCTCAACCTCGCATTCAAGTTCAAAATCGTGTTTCTCTCGAGGGACTATGGAACCATTACACCCGGTTCAATTGTCGAACTTATCATGAACTTCAAAATTCGCTCAGTTTAGTTCGACGTTTGATCAGGGCCTCATTTATCCTTGGAAATTTTGTGATATAATTAACAAAATTGACGTCAGTTTTTTGTGCGTCTGTCCTGTTATTGATCATGAATTTCGTCACAACATTGTCAAAGTAGCTGTGGATCCACGAGTCGATAGACGAAATTCATTTTCTATAACAGGACAGAGGCATGAAAAACTGACGTCCATTTGTTTTTTACGATAACAAACGGTCAAACTGTCCGCTCTCGCTCGTTACCTAAATTATAAATTCATGTGTCTGTCCGCTTATCGACGATGAAAATTAGCAAATGAGCGCTAGAGAATTTGTGCTGTTATCGTAAAAGAAACTGCATTCATTCTTTTCATTCTCGAGTAAATAATCGTTGAGCGTTTTTTCATAGGACAGCTGTCAGTTCATAGGCCTTCGACAGAATTTTATTAATTAATTTAACATAATTTATATAGCGCTAACTCCACTAATTGACCAAAGCGCTTTACAATTCATAATATTAAAATAATTAAAAAGATACCACTGGTAATAAATATATGAATAAATTAAAAACCTATTCGAAGTCTTATTTATAAAAATATCACAATAAATCCTATTCTAAATTATCAAAAAATTAAACATTATATGCTCTTTTAAAAAGATCAGTCTTTAAGTGTTTCTTGACAGAACTTGAAGCTTGTTATTTACTGTTCAGTGCAGTGGCTGGCGGTCAATTACAAAGTGACTTTCTCTCCTTTTTCCGACGAGAAATTCGTGGAAACATGGATAGTTAATTCCTGAAAAGAATAAAAAAATGGAAATTCACTGTTACTTGAATTTAAAAATTCGAAATTGTCGAGGAAACATTGATGAGCTCGTGTAAACAACTGAAAGTTTCGTACTTTTTAATATACAGAGAAATAATTGAAAATTATTTATTTGGAAGGAATTTTCCAAAACAATTAGACTATTCAATCTCGATTTCTATGAGTTGATAGTTGATGCGACCTTCGGCCTCGTCAATTATCACCTCATGGAAATCTCTGACTCGTGATCAAATTTTTAAAACTTGTTTTCCTCTGTTTTTTTTTTTTGACAAAAACAATTATAGAAACAACGGAATAGAAAAGTACTCTGTCGTCAATGTACATTTGGATGATTTAATTCTTTGAGTTATAGTTGGGAATTTGCAGCGGGAGCTGGACACGAAGCAGGAAAATAGACGAAATATAGATGCATACAGTTTTCATTTATCCTTTGGTGTAAATTGCCAACCTTAGCCAGGAAAAATGATTTATCTATTTATTCATTTATTTATTTATATGCATTATTTATACAGAAATTCCAGTTCCGCATAGCTGGTTTAAATGGAGATCTGTACAAAATGATATGAATAAATAATAAAATTTAGAAATGAAAGCAAAAAGTCATTCGAAGAGTTTATAAAGGTGAAAAATTAACTAAGATGATTTAGATGTTTCTTGACTCTCAGTTTAAAACTAGTGAGAGACTGATCATGGCGCAAGTTACAAGGAAGAGTGTTCCAGGATTTGGCGGCATTGTACTTAAAAGATGTTTGAAATTTAGTAGTCTTGGTAAGAGGCCGGCGGATAAGGTCTTTGTTCCTAGTGTCGTAGTTATGGATCTGCTCCGAGGAGTGGAAGTCGTCTAGTAGATAAACTGGAGCCAAGCCATTGATACAGTTATAGACCTGTATGCACTTTTGGTGTTCTCTACAGCATTGTAGGGATGGCCACTTCAATGTTTGCTGTATATCGGTATCGGTAACCTTGCGACCCATAATTTTTAGCGCACAAAAATTTAACAGCAACGCTCATAAAAACATACAGAAAAGTTCTCACATCTTCAATCGTGGCATACGCTATGGGAGGGAGAAGTATAGCATAGGCTGTGTAAGGTTCTCAAGTTATTGTGGTCAAATTTACAAACGCCATCTTTTTTCCTTCGGAGGATTGCGTTCAGTGATTAACTTTTTTTTTTTTTTTAATTTTTTTATTCACGGAAAATCATCAGTTAAGCTAAGTTAAAAACTAAAACTAATTACAACTGCTTTACATGATTGCCGGGTGGGAATCCGATATATCAGCTACCTTCTTGATATTTCGCTTAAAATGCTCAACGGATGCAGCATTTTTTAAGTTTTTGGGCAAGTTATTCCATAGCATGGCCCCGCTGTAAGAGAAGCTTCGTTTCAAATAATTGGTGCTTGGTTTGGACAGGGTCAGCCTTCCCTCAGAGTTTCTTAAGTTGTAAGCAGAGTGACGCTGAGAGAAAAGACTTTGTAGATATTCCGGAGCAAGGTCATTCATGGTTTTATACATCATTAAGGCTTTTTTGTTTCTTTCGGCGAAGAGATAGCTTCTCCCAGTTGAGGGTGGAAAGAAGGTGGTTTGAGCTCGCATCAAAGGATGATTTAGTAATAACTCTGGCTGCGCGGTTCTGTAATTTTTGGAGCTTATCACTCAAGTAACCACTCAAACAGTCCCAGACGGGGCTGCAGTAATCAAAATGAGGCATAATTAAGGTGTTATAAATTAGAATTGCAGTTTCTTCGGATATAAACGGCCGCACGCGTTTTAGGGCGCCTATAGCTGAAGAGACTTCCTTGCAAATCTCTTCAACATGTTTACCCCAAGAGAGGTGAGCATCTATGGTCCGCACACCAATCCGCACACTACGATCGACATGGAGGGAACACTAGCTAGGGTTTTGGTCTCATTTTATTGTTTGTGTCTTTACAGGAACAGTTGTATCCGGTCTGATAGCTTTCTTCCTTACTCGACGAGATGCGACACTTATGGACCGCACCTCCATTCTGTGCGTCAATTGTTTTGTGGGAATCATGCAGCTGTCAACCATTGTCTTTCTTATGATTGGTTGGATATGGAGTATAGCCTGGGGCTGTGCATTTGTAGGGCTTTCTGGTAGGTATCCTATCAATCAATCAATCAATCAATCAGTCAGTTAGTCAGTCAGTCAATCAATCAAGTATAAGAAAGTTTTGGGTGGATTAGAACAATAAGACGGTTTTCCACGAACTCACTTGATGTTTTTTACTAATGCCTGGATTTCAGTTGTCTTCAGTGACACTGTTAACTCATGTACATGAAGGGTGGGTTTCGTAATCCCATGGAGGAGTGATGACCATGCAGTTGTTCCTACTCTCCAGATTTCGCATTGTAATGAAATTGGTTGAGTTAATGCTCTTTCTTTTCAAAAGGTCAGGTCTTAGTAGGAGGCAGCGTGGCGGAGTAGACAGCACGTCGATTTGAAAATCCAAGAAGGGTGGGTTCAGCCGTTAAACAGCCAACTGGTTTGCCTCCTTTTACCTGGGTTCTTAAATTTTTGGTTGCAATTCCAATTGTTGTCTACCTTTTGCCTTTTAGTGCAAATGTCAGGAGTTGTTACAGTGTAGCCTTATAGTAACCATCTTGTTAAATTTTCAGAACGCTACGGGAAAGAAATTGAAAAAGTGGATGAAAGTGAATTTGTTGCGTGACCTGTGAGCGATTTGAATGGAGCTGGAATTGCTGTGTTACCGTATGGCGGCGAATTTGTTGTATGGAGTTAGATTTGCTGCATTTCAAAAGTGATGAAGGCTTGGATAGTCTCTCCTGAATGGTTTTGGTTTTTAATAATTTGCGTGACTGCCTTGTCACGCAATCAAATCACTATCTTCTGATGATGCACGACCGTCGAGCTGATTCTGACGTCGAAGTCCAGGGTTGGATCCTAATGTCAATTCTGTTTTGCGCGTTGTAAAAGTCAAGCTATGTAGTGGATGATTTTGAACTATAGCCTGGTATCCAGTGAAGAGACCAGACACGCTTTTTCCTCGTTCGCGTTCTTAGTTTTCTTTGGGAGACTCAACCTCGCGCCCAGAGTCTTCGTTCCCCTTGATTAGCGGTCGAGAAACGATCGAATCTGGAACAATCCGGTTTGGAGTTCGAAAATATCGGACTTTCCGTTGAACTGCGCATGTCTAGCTGACAAACACGTGGCATAATCGAGATGCTAGCGTTTTTCTTCCGCTTATTTCCATTGGTTTTTAAACCAATCAAAATCGATCGGTTTTTTTCAAGCTTGCGAGGAACAAAGACTCGAGTAGGTAACGCTCACAGTGCTGTCGTATACTAGAGAGTCTCCGATTGGTTATTAGTATGTAGATATTTGTCTGACACGGAGATGTTGTTTTAGGCTACCAAACATAACCATGTCTACTTACTACACTGAGACAAACCTTCACATTTCTAACAAAACTGTACATATTATACACTTGAGTGCTTTGTTGATGCCTTCTAATCGTCAATGAACAGTCTCATTTCGTAAAATGTTTTATTGCTAATAAGGTTGAAGCACTCCTTTGAAGATGGGGAGTTTGCTATGGCCCATAACGGAAATAAAATTTGTTGTTTTATAGTGACAAGTAATCTTCTGTTTGTCTACCGAGCATTCGTGACAATCAAAATGTGATTTACATGTCTTCCATGTGGGAGTACGAGGAGGACATAAGCGATTGATCTCATTTTTGGTTGGTTATATTTCTTATTTTATTGTCCATTCTCAGTGGTCTTTTCTGCTCCAATTCCTCTTATCCTTTCGAGCACTTTGCTTCACTTCTTTGTTTTTCGCATTGTCTCCTCTGTTTTAATCGTTCTGATCTTGTTCCGGGTTCCATTCTAAGTTTTGCCCTTTTCCTGTCATTATTTTTTCCCATTTTTGTCTCCCATCGGTGGCTTGCTCTGCGTTTTGGACCAAACGATTACTTTCTTTTTAACATTTCTGTACGTCTCGAAAATCTTATCGTGTTCTTCCTCTGCATCTGCTATATCTCCCAGGGCTTCTAACCTGTTTTTCGCCTCAACGTTGTATCTTCTGATCTCTTCACTCTGCAGTTTATGTACATTAAACCCTACCCTTGCTTTCTTAATCCTCTCAGCCCGAGCCAACTTTAAACCTTTTTCACTGTATACGTCTGCTGCTCTCATTACTCTAGTGCCCAGGATAGATGATCTCATGCGCCCATTCACCATAACATAGTCGACCTGGTTAATTGTCTTCCCACCTGGTGACCTCCAGGTCAGCTTATGGATCTCTTTGTGTGAGAATATCGTTCCAGTTATGACTAATCCGTTCACAGTACTTACAAAAGCCACATAATCTTTCCCCGTCATCGTTCATGACTCCAACACCAAACTTCCCACTACCTTCCCCCGTTAGTGTTGTTGTTCCCTATCTTAGCGAAATATGAATCTGATTCTGGATAAATATGTTGAACTGTTATGCAAATTAGTGGTAAATGTGATAAGAGTCTAGTGTTTCTCTAAAGCAAAATATAAGACCCTCTGAGAGTCGTGGAAATCACATAACTTTTACCGGAGGCACATTGTACACTCTGGCCAGGAGCCTTAGCCTTGGGTGTTTTTTTGGCAAAGCACATACCTCTAACAGGTTTCTGGAAAAGAACAACCAATCTGATGCAGGATTGACGCCCTCAGACCTTAGCGAGCGTTTCTCTCGAACAACCTGACGAGAAAATATCGCTGAGACACCTGACAATATGCTTGGGCCAGATGGATTGAAGAAAGAGGGGGAGGGGAGGGTATCTACTGGAAGGAGGTTGCCATATTCCGTCCCAGCCACTTTCTTAATTGTCATGTGCGTACATTCTCCTTACACAAAAGCTAAGGCGTTGCGAATACGACTTTTACCGCTTAATTGGATATCGTAAAATCCCACGTTAAGATCCCTCCTCAAGATAATTTATTGGCTATTTCAGATATAAGACCCCCTATTATTATATATGTTGGAGCTGTAATTCGTTATTCAGAGGCGTTTTATCTCGCCGTTCCGAAATCTTTTTGTTCCCTTCATGACGTTATACACGTGTAAGCCCAGGGATTTATGTGGGATTTTACGGTAGACGATTCCAGCGCGTAGTCGAAAGAACGCTCACAAATTGTGCTCTATACTGGTGACTAATCGGACGTGACCCGAGAGCGATTGACCGAGGCGAAACATCGAGCCCCAGGAACTAGGAACTAAAGTGACCACGGCCACCTCTTGGCAGCGCCAGGAAATCGCCTTTCATCCATACACCACTATATACATGTTAGTTAACCCTTTCTTAAAAGGCTACATCTGTACAATGGCCAACTACCATTTTACCCTGGCAGCATGGAGTGGAAGATCCGGACCTTGATCTGAGCTGGAGGTGGGGGCGGGGGAGCTTTGCTTCCTCCCCCAATTTCTTCTTTTTTTCTTCTTTTCTACCCAACCTAAGAAGGAAGGGGCCACTGGCATCGTCTGCCAGTAAATAGTGCCCCAGCAGCTCTGGCCTGGTGTAATGACTGGTCAGTTAATTCAGTCTTGGCAATGTGGCCGTTGTAGAGACGTTAAGCTGTACTTTAACTGAGAAGAAAAATATTGCACTAAACAAGGGTCAAAGTGAGTTTAATTAAAAATTCACATCTTAAGCAAGAACCAAGACCTTACTTACTTAGCCCGTTCACACTGAATTAAAATTCTACAACCACTATTTCTCGTGGTTTTCTGACTTAAAAGTTCTTACCAGCCGACAATAACATGACGAGTATTTTCCGAAAAATTACACTTTAAATAACTCATATTTCATGTCACTTTTTGCATACTTTAAACTTAATAAGAAAGTGTAATGAATAAGTTAGAATTAAACAGAGAGGACTTCAAAAGATATTTGGTTGGCTTGCAAATAATAAGGCCTCCTAAAAACGAAACTTAACTTAATTACAATATAGTAATACTACCCTTAGCATCTGTACCGTGGTTTGACCAAACGTGATAACTTAGTGCAAACAGGGGACATTTTTTGACTGGACACAACAGCAACACTCATCTTTACCACTGAAATGCTAAACTTGAAGGTAGCTATTTATTTTTTGTCTGCCAAAAAATCACCAAGCTGCCTTTGCAAGGGTAAATGACATAAGACAATATCATGAAATTAACCACCAGGTCTAACCACAAAGGCCTGTTGCTTAACCTTTAAATAAGCCTCAACTTGCCTAGTGGTGCAATAAACATCTTCTTTAGCATACTAATTGTTTATTCAATTTCAAGCATTTTTGTGTTTCCATTAAAATACTGAATTACCTCTGGGATGTGTATTTCTCACCATATCATTTTTAGCCATTTTCCAAGCTCTGAAAAATATTACCACCTTTACTAAAAAACTTGTACAAATGGGATTGGAACACTCTTAGGGAGTTGAGAGTCTTCCTCTGCAAATCTTCATAAAGGTATCTACATTTCTCATTCTTGCCTTGAAAACATAGACTGTTTGCGGTAAAACTTAAGTGAGACTTAGAGGATACAAACAATAGATTTCATTGAGTGAAAAGTTTTATTCATTTCGATTGTTTGTGTCTCTAGACTTCAAGGTCGGCACACACAAGGAGACTACTCCCCTGAAGAGTTTACACAAAGAGACTGGTCGCAGGGACTAGTCCCACGAACAGTTCACACGAAGCGTTTTGTGCAACAAGTCACAGAGACTTGTCCCAAAAACTGGTTTGAATTCGTGGGACTAGTCGCAGGGACCGGACTAGATTTTCAAAAATAGCCAGTTCACACGCAACTTGCTCCGGGCACTAGTCGCAGGGACTAGTCCCCTCGTGTGTGCTGACCTTAAATGTATCCAAAGTAGTCTATTGTGATGTCATCTTATTGTTATGTTAAGAAACATAAAAGATTTAGTTTAGGCAATGCTTTTAAACAGCATCCTGTTGAACTAAGTTACTTGTCTTGTTCTCCCAAAGGAAAAGCATATTCTTGATCACTGTTTGAGAATATAGTAATACGAAAACAATGCTTCCCGATGACAACCACAAATGATATGAAGGTCCCTTTATTCTGTATTGTGGTGTCCATTGTTACTTCAGTGAAGGCAAATTCCTTCAAAACAAAGTAATCATTGCATCCCTGGATTTCCCAACTCCAACCCATTGCACTGCAAAGAAACACACAGAAATGACAATGTCAGTATGGTATTCACTGGACTTCACTGTTATCATACAGTCAACTCTTGCCTTGTGACACTCCATTATTTCGGACATCCACTACAAAAGACAAGAGATACATCCCTGGCCAACAAAACTACAAAGAAACATATGGAAACAACTCCTGCCATTTCAGACTCTCCATATAACAGAACTGCGGAAACTTCAGGTGGTCCCCCCAAAAAAACATTTTTATTGTTTTTCCCTCATTGCAAAAGACAACTTACAGCAGATGCACTGAATGACAATGATTCTGCAGTCTATGAATGTTTACTAGTTTGTACATTATTTTGACCTATATTATCTAATTATGAAATTATCAAGGTAAATGTGTACCCTTTTTCAGAAACAAACTTCCAGGACTTTTCCAGGACTCAGATTGATTTTTCAAGGGCTCCAAACTCCGCATTAACCCCTACACTCCCAAGATCTCAATGTTAATTCTCCTTGCTCCATATGTACTTCATATTTTTTTGTTGCGTTTAAAGGATTTCTAAAAATTCCAGGACCAGTGGCCTTTTGCCAGGAATTTCCAGTCCTGGAAAATGCCAGAATGAAATTCCAAGACTTTCCAGGTTTTACAGGACCCATACAAACCCTGATTATAGCAGTACAGTAGATCACACTTCACAAACAAAACTTTGGTTATTTTCATCACACCCCACTATTGCAGACTCTTGTTATTTGCTGGCACCAAATGCAGTCCACGGGTGTTCACTGTAATCAGAGTTGGCTTTACATCATACCATATGAGAAAAGTTAAAATTTAACATTTCAATGCAGTTCATTACCCCCACCATGTCATTTTTTACAAATCCTAATCTCACTGGTTTACTTGCGATGTGAACAGAGAGTCATTATCTAATATGCTACAGGTTCAACATGACTTTTGTACAGGTATGCTACACTCCAAACAAAGTATCAACTCGTACAAGTATATATAATCAGCAGTTGTCACTTCACCTGGTATTTGTGTGATCTCTTCAATCTTTCTAATGTAAGCCTGAGCATTGGCTGGCAATTCATGGAAAGTTTTACAATGCTCAATACTGGTCATCCACCCAGGAAGGGTGATGTAATCAACTTCAACTTCATCCAAAACTTCCACAGAAGCTGCAATCAAGAACATGATGAAATCATTAATTTGCTATTTCATTCCAGTGCTGTCACCAGGGGTTTTGCCCCATTTGTCCACCAAACTGACCAGCTGTCAAGATGATTTTGCTCTGCTAGTTCAACCATTTAAAGGAAAGTTTTTCATCAAAAGAAGTAATATATGAAACACAAGACACAGCATTTCAACGGGATATCCAAACACCGAGAAGAGAGTTGAAAATACGACGCACAGCAGAGTTTTTTGACGAAATTCAAGGTGTTTGGATAGCTGATGAAACACTGTCTTGAGTGTTACATCTTCTCAATCAAAACTAAAACTAAGGAGTAAACAGAGAAGTAAAATCGTCAAAATCTATGCTAATCAAGACCGGGTATCGAAACCTCATTCACGGTTGTGATTTTCTTTGTTTTAACTTCATGAATTTATTATTAATGAGTTTGAGAAGTCCAGTTCAAATACTTCTGCCTGTTGGTGACTGTGAAAACCAAATGCCATCTTGGTGTAAACGTTTATGAAACCCCTTACTTAGTCATACATATGAACTCAGTTAAATGACCTTGCTATCTGCAAGTTCTCGTAGCTCAGTGGCTGAAGCACCTGCCTGGTGTTTGGGACGTCATGGCATTGATTCCTGTCAGGGAGTCAGAATTTTTCTTTGTCCCATGCTCAAGTCATGTTGATCACACAATGCTTCACATGTATCATTCTGTTGCACAAATGAGCTTGAATCTCAATTTAAATCTAGAAGTTAAAATTCTTACCAGGAAATGATTTCAACACTGTTCCTTTATGCCTGTATGCAACTCCAATTTTTACTTCTTCAAAGGTGTCCAAAATATCAAGCTTGGCAATCACGAGACTGTCAAAACACAATTATATATTTTTTACACAATACACGGTAAAATCAAAACAAAGTTAACATGTTTGTGAGAAATCATGAAGTAGTAAACAAATTGCATTCTTGAGCTGGTGACAAGTTCTGGGTGAAAAGTGATTTCCTACAACTGCATGAAACTTCAACATCATTTGACTCAATTTATAGCTTGGTGTTCTATACCAATCAGGCTACAATAATACCTTTCAGTCCCAATAATGATTAGAATTGAATTTCCCCATACAATATTCATATGCAAAGGTACCAGCCTAACATCACAGCTAACCATTCTAAATAAGTGCTTAGGCCTAATCACTAACTTGAGTGCTTAACCCAAATTACTAAATAGACACATGCTATTTAACATTGTGCTCAAAACTGAAAATTAAACTGGTTTAAAAATTTCAAACCAGTTTGAAAAATATGAACCAGTTTGAAAAATTTAAACTGGTTTAACAAACATTAAACCAAAATTAAATTTAAACCACAACATATACAAGGCTAATAAACTTCTTAATTTTTACCTTGTAAAATTATTGATCATGTGAGAGTACTTGATCATTACAAGATCAAGCCAGCCACATCGTCGCTTTCTGCCTGTTGTCACTCCAAACTCCTTTCCTATCTGCTGCATCTTCTCTCCAAGCTCCTTAATAAAAAAATAATGTTAAAAAATCAATATGCTGGGCACCCAAGATCTCACTGGCTCCTTGTAATTTTCTTAGACCACAGCTTTGACATTACTCTAGCACAAGACTATACTTTGCAAGTTTTGCTCTCAGTCACAAAAATATGGCAATAGAGGTGTTTTTAATCTTATTCCTTGTCACAATTTCATTTGTATGTTCTTCAGGCTAAATAAATAAATTGACTTAATTCATCCTGTGTAAATCTGTTGACATCTTTGTTGAAATATTGGGATCAATATCAATATCTGGGCAACTGTGCACCTACCCCTCCCCTAACCCAGCATGCTATAGTAAGTTAATAGGTTAGTGTTGCTGTTGGGTTAGGGGAGGGGTAGGTGCGCAGTTGCCCAGATACTGATTTGACACCATAGTCATTCAGCCTGCATGTGGTTTGGTAAGAAAACAAAAGAGAGTAATTTATAGTCACGCGGTGGCTTGCACACTGTACCGACCAAGATGAAATTATCCCTTCAACAAGGATATCAATCATTGCTACAATGCTACATCTCCATAATACAGACTGAAGAAAATATGTCAATTCAGATCTGAACATCCTAGTGAGGCTATGTCAAATGAAATTCTAAGCTCTCTTGAACAGGAAACAAGCAACTTACATCCTTAAGCTCTGTTGGAAATCCTCCAAGACCAACCCTTGTTGTGTAGGCCTTAGTCACCCCATGCACATTACCAATTGCTGTTGGTGGAATGCCCAGCCCAGTACACACTGCACCAACAGCACAGTTAGAAGATGTTACATAAGGATATGTTCCTAGAAACAAAAACAATTCTCAGTTTAAATCCTGGTATCAGATTTAATATATGAATGAATTGTAATTGCAATGACAATGTCTTTATTAGAATTATTGTCATCGCAACTCACCAAAGTCAATATCTAGCATCAATGCATTTGCACCCTCCACTATAATGTTTGCAGACTCATTCTGGAGTGCTTTGTTCATGTAGCTTACTGTGTCACAAACCATTGGACGAATCTTCTCGGCATAGTGCTACAAACAAACAAATGACAAATTTAGACTTGAATATAGCAATGATACATGCGTGTCAGGCAGAAAGAAATAAAGTGAACCTGAACTGATATTGGAAGAAAACTCATAAGAGCTCAATTGTGTATGTTGTGGTTTGAATTTATTTTTGGTTTAATTTTTGTAAAACCAAAGCATAATGTGAGCATGTGTCTTAAGTAGTAATTTGGGTTAAGCACTCAAGTTAGTGATTAGGCCTAAACTCTTATTTAGAATGGTCAGCTTTGATGTTAGGCTGGGAACTTTGCAAATGACTTAGTAGTTTGGGTTGAGCTCTCAGGTTAGTGATTAGGCCGAACCACTTATTTGAAATTGGTTAGCTTCTTAGTTATTAAGACAAAGTTCATGTATGAATAAATTAAAATTTATATGAGAGGGACTTGGGGTGATAAACTGATAATTAAAACAAGTATGAAAGCTCTTGCATCCATTGCTTTCATGGTCAAGTGGTGATGACAGTGGGAAGCAGATGCAGAGGTTGGCGGTTCAAATCCCGGTGAGTACAAGATAAAAAGAAAAAAAGTGAAACCTGCTGTTAAATAGTATTCATGCTTGATGGGGATTTGGGGGAAGGGGTACAGTAGCTGGGGGAAGGGGTACAGTAGCTGGGG
>CM042750.1:3868489-3878489 GCA_022496165.2 Catalaphyllia jardinei
TGGGGGAAGGGGTACAGTAGCTGGGGGAAGGGGTACAGTAGCTGGGGGATAGAATAAACCAGAAAGAACTCAACAAGAATAGGAGAGAATAGAATAGAGGAATGCAAAGAGACATTTTCCCTTTTTTATAGATAGTTGACCAAAAAAAATTAACTGGTTTGAAAATTTCTATCTGGTTTAAAAAAAATTAAACCAAAAAAAAAACCACAACATGTATATCGTATTATCCCGTGTATAAGTCAACCCCCATTTTGGAGCCAGAAAATAAGTTTTTTCTTATTTCTGGGTAAGAATTTTCTTGAAAAACTAATCTTCTAATTTTCTTTCATGTACGCTATAGTTACAAGAAAAAAATCATAGCAAGATTGGACGTAAAGTTTATTATTGCACGTACGTGAGCGTTGAAGCGTGTTTTAGCGACACGAGTATAACCTGATTTTTCTTCATAATTTTAGAAATAAGCTTACAAAATAACACATATTAATCTTTAATGAACCTTTATCGCTGTGGAGAGTTGTAACAGAGACAGGAGACAGGAGACAGGCTAAACGCCAAGGAAGCTCAAGAAACTTTGAAATGCTTCGATAAACAAAGTGCCACAATGCCTTGGAACTTGGTTACTGAGCTAGCTACTAGGACCACACACACTTGCATGGTTAGAAAGCCAGGTTACTAAGCAGTGAACTTTTGACGCTAGAGTTGTGGCTTTCGCCAAGTGGACTTCAATGCCACTGTATTGTCAACAAATATTAGTTCTTTATTCCAGAATGTGCCAGTGAGTACCTACAACATTCAACTTTACGTTAGGAGATAATCCTTATAAGCATTTCAACTTGAACTGCTCAAGTCGATCAGGGAAAAGACATCGTAACTTGTACTGTGTAAAAGTGCATGTTAGTTGACATATGCGACAATTATTACGCTAATTTGTCCTGAACTTTTTTTTAATCTCAGTTTTTGACCCATGCATATAAGTCGAGGGCGATTTTTAGGCTGTAAAAGGTCGACTTGTACACAGGTAAATACGGTAAATGTGCCACTGGGCAGTTCAAAACAAATCATCGTTAAGCATCATACCTTGTACTTTACCAGTTCCTCGTCAATGTTTGTACTAAGACCTGGATACCTGCATAAATTGGAAATTTATAAATAATCCAATGTACTTCACTAAGTAGTTAGTTCTGACCCCTCCCCCACCTCCCTTGTGCTCTTACTCAAACAGTGAAACATCAACCCGGACAGCAACACAGTCATGCCTAAGTGTTTTAAATGAATAATTCTTTCTCTCAAATCTATTTTAATCCTATTTTAACATACTTATTATGCAAACATGTACATATACAGCTCAAACAAATATTTATCACATTATTTTCCGGATGGAAATCCTAACGAAAACCAGAAAGTTGTCCTTTATAACCATAATAACTCAGATCTATTTAGAATTTCTGTTCTTGTTATCTACTGTACTTACAGTCTCTGAAAGTGTGAAACCAGTCCTCGGAATCTGCCGAAAGGAGTAGCATTAAAAAATTACTTTTTTTACAAAACATAATTAGGCCTAAAAAGATCATTACTGCATCATAACATCAAGTTGTCTCCAATACTTCTACTAACCTTTTTTCAAACACTTCAAAGTCGCCAACCAAGTCACATATTCTGAGACCTATCCTTTGTGCCTGTACAACAAAGAACAAAATTAACCCTCAAAAATTTAAAAGCGTGCAAAGAATGTTGTGTCCAATAGCCCAGAGGCAAATAGATTTTACAGACGGGTGATTCCATCCTTTTACATTTAAATTGAATCGTTAAAGGTAAAGTCTGCATACCAACCAAGTGGCCCATCAGGCCGGAGCTTTTTTTAGTACCATGAAGTGACTAGGGGTATTTCTACTGCCCCCTGGATGGGATACTAGTCCATCGCAGGGTTACCCCCCAGCATTTAAGTTTGCCGGTACTCATTTATACACCTGGGTGGAGAGAGGCACTGTGAGAGTGTCTTGCCCAAGAACACAAAACCATGTCCCCGGCCAGGGCTCGAACCCGGACTGCCCACGCCGGGATTGAGCGCACTAACCATGAGGCCACTGCACCTCCCATAAAATCATAATATTGAACATAATTAAACATTCTACTGGGGGAGAGGAGGGGGGGCGGCCCCTAAAGAGAAATAGTAACTAGTACATCACTGTTACAGCTTGTTAAAGGGGCAAGCTTGAAAATAATATTTGCACCCTACTCAATAGTTTTTAATACTTTTAATATCAATACATTGTATATTTAACAAAATGGTTGGGGTTAGAAATGAGCAATTAAAACACAACGGAACATTTCCCAGAATAAATTAACTAGTCAATACCTTGGAAGCATAGGTAGGACCAATCCCCTTTTTGGTGGTTCCCAACCTTAAAAAAACATGCAAAGAAAAAAATTAATATTTAATAAAACTTTTTGACTGACTGACTGTCTGCCAACTATCTGATTGTCTGCCTATCTGTCAGACTGTCTTGCAGACTGACTGTCTGACTGACTATCTGACTGACTATCTGACTGACTCTGTCTGACTGACTGACTGTCCAACGGACTAGCTAATATGTGCAGTAGATCCCATTTGAGCATTCAATGCTTAATGTTGTGGTACTTGTTGTTGCTAAGAGATCATTGATTGCATTGCCAGGAAAAATGTCCAGAATCGTAGACAGACAGGTGATGTCTGGAAAATGCATGTCATATATTAACATAATGAAAATGTAGGGTGTAGTTTAAGCGAGACTGATCACTCACGACTAATGATCCTCCAGGAGATAATTGATCAAATTATTGACAGAGTTCACCTGGAAACAATGAGATTTACAGTCGATTTGTGGATTTGCTCCACAAAGGAAAACCTGCCTTTTTCTACACAGAATGAAACCAATCCCCCCTAGCAGTGTTTGTAAATTTTACCTCAGGTGGCTTTACCAATACACTGTTACAACAAATTACACCACTGATCACTCAACTTAAGGACTTCTAATATAAAAAAAACTTTTTTACAGTAAAGGGCTGCCAATAAGTTTTCAGTAGCTTGTAGCCTTATTCTCCACACCTGTAGTGAACTTGTTACTTTGTGGGTGAATTCTGACTATGACTTAACAAAGGCAATTTCAGGCACCAAGGGGAACTCAAGCATCCTCAGATGTAGCAGGTGTCGCAGATGGTCAACAGCCCTTAATGACAGCCCTGCACTATTACCATGAACTCACCCTCCTTTTCCACCTTCTCGTAATTTGTCAGATTCTTGATGTAAATCAAATACTGAAAGGACAGAATCCATGAACTGCATTAGTAAAAGAGAGCCACTGAAAGTAAAAAAATTTTTATTTCATAAAAATCAATGTCTCACCTATGTGAGCTCTGTCAGAGACTAGAAG
Organism: Catalaphyllia jardinei; assembly: GCA_022496165.2. NCBI lineage: Eukaryota > Metazoa > Cnidaria > Anthozoa > Scleractinia > Caryophylliidae > Catalaphyllia > Catalaphyllia jardinei. The sequence continues at coordinate 3,871,900 of CM042750.1, forward strand.
TCTTTCCTGCCAATCTGTAACCCCTGCAAACAATTGCATTGTATTATGTTACCTTCCAGTTTTAAAACATAGCATCAAGGTACATTTGTACCATAATATATTTAAAGTTAGTGGTGTTACAAACATCAATTATAATTGTTCCTGAATGAAAACCTTAAACACTGTGATAATCAATTGTGGCATTCAATTTGATTATCGCAGAAAAATAAAATAATGCTTATAACCTTACAATAAAACAAATAAAATATTAAAAGATGTGTGATGTCTTTTACTACATTTGTACTGCATCTATGATCTGACTGATTAAAAAAACACTATAATTACTAAATTGGCTTAACAAACATGAACTGAAGTCAAACATATATACTTGCTGTATGACATAGCCAATTTAAATTGAATCATTACTTTGCAGTGGACATTGTGATGTGAATTTAAAGGGATATTTTTTTTAAAAAATCCTGAAACCTACTTGCAATTATGGTTTAGAAAATGATTGTCCTTTTAATTTATATTTCATGTTATCTCTTTTTCATTAATGGAACAAGCAGATGTGGTGTCTTCAACACAATGGACTGAACAACTCTGTTTATAACAACATGTTTAATAGCGTTTACATCTTCTGACCACATGCTTGCTGTCTAGCATACCTGTATCCCATAATAATAATTAACATACAGGACACTACAGCAGAGAGGAAAGTTTGAAGGCATAATCACCTTTAGCTTCAAGTGCCTCTAACTCTTCAAAGAACTGAGGAATATGAATCACAACACCATTTCCTGTTGAATTTAAAGTGACATAAAAATGTTGTTGCTAAAGATAACAATTCAGAGATTGTTCTACACTCCACAGTATAATCTGATAATATATATCTAAGCAGTGATTGTGTATCAACACTTACCAATAATGCTCACAGCCTTTGGTTGTATCAATCCACTAAAAAAGGAAGAGAAACATTGGCATGATGTTTCATTAGGGCTGAAAACCATTAAGAAAATTAAAAATCCTTTCAAAATCAGAGTGAATTAATATATGTTTTTTTTTTCAAATTCAATCCCTTCAAAATTCTATGTTGTTAGAAAACATACAGACGAAAAAAACTAGGAATAAAGAAAATAAAAAAAACTAAGGAATCTGTATATACAGCTGCTGGATGAAAAGGATTTCCTCATCATACATGGACATCATGACAAACATTTTGTGTCCTATTGATTATTCATTGACCTATATCATTTTCAGAGAATGATTACTTATTAATTACCTTAGTATTGATTATGCATTTATTGTTCATAATATAAATAATGCTGCACATCCATCACAATTTTCCAGCATCGCTAAAATATACTTTTAACTTATCATAACTGACTTTCTGTCATGACGTACTTCAGAAATAAACAAATCTGATACTTCAGACACTCCTCGCACTGCACCCCAACTAATTAACTGAAAGCCTGAAAGATGATACATGTGTTTCTTGAAAAAATATTTTTTATTTCTTTATTTTAGATTTTGGTTTGGTTCATGTAGTCACAAGATGTTATCAATGACTAATTATTATCAATGATCAATGTAGGTTACTTCTTACCTTGGAACCATATGAAAGAAATACTCCGTTGAGTCAACGACCACTGTGTGACCAGCATTGTTTCCACCCTAAATAGCAATAAGAACAATGGAACAATATCTTATTTTGATAGAAAAAGCTGTTAGCAGTTTTCTTACAACAAAAACATTTTTTTTTTCAGTTGAGAAAATAACATGAATATCATGCAAATAATGAATCATGTTTTTTAATGTATGATTAAATTAAATGTTTTTGTAAATTAAATGAAGGGAGCAATTGATTACATTTGCATCCTACATAGTCAGGCTTGTGGTGAAAATTTGAAAAGTGGCCGTTTAAAATGTGCTATAGGGCCGGCTCAAACAAGCAATTTATAAGGCAACATATGAAAAATAAAACAATTTTCTTTCGAAAGTGGCCGTCCACTGGATGTCTGGACACCCATCTGGCTGAAAGCCCATCGACAGAATGGTCAATAACAATGGAGATGTCTGAGACAAAGGTTTCAAGCTGGATGACTTGTTTTGACTTTTCGACTTTTGCTAACTGTATTTAATTTACGCTATATGAGAAAGAATAGCCTGAAAATTATGCATTCTGAAGCAGGAGACAAAGTTTATTACACAACCAAAACAAGTATGTACTGTGTCACCATTATCATAATGATTACAATAATTTACAGTACATGTAAGTAGGCTTTGTGGAGCATGCTATTTAGGCTACAACATGAATGGGCTAATCAGGTGCTACTGAGACTTGCTAATCATGTTCAACAAATTGATGAACAAACAGTATTTCAATTGTCGCAAAGATCCAAGCAAGACAGAATGCCATTTGCTTTCATCGTCACATTCACACTTCCAAAATACTCAAATCAAAATCACAGATAGTTGGTTATTGTTTCAATAGTCTGCACATCTTCCAGTGTAATCTACTGCATAACTTGCACCCCTGTAAATTGCTTTACACTGATGAGACAGGATTAGACAAGGATATGGATTCCCAGAGCATCAAGGAATGTTAAAAAAAAACATCAACAAAAGATGCCTCTAGATCTGTCTCCAAACAATGATTTCAATCTTCCCAGCCATTCTTTCAAAAGCATAATACAAAATAACAACAAACAATAAAACAGATTTAAAATGACGTGTTAATCTCCCCTGGCTGCGTGGAACCTTCTAATTGGGAACACCTAAGACTTCATTGATACTCAAATGAGCTAAATTATCCATCAAGGCAGCATCGACAAGGCAAATTCGTAAGATTACAGAACAGAAATTTACCTTTTAACTCAGTTCCTTGTCTCTCAATGACATAAATTAGGGTCTTTCATTTATTAACTAATTATAATTTCCATGCTTCTTCCAGTAGCGTAAATGTAATTGAAATAAATAAATAAACAACTTTGCTCTGTGTCGAAGATCGCTCGATATGGAGGGTAAACGGTTATCGAATTATGGAATTTTTGTCGGTGGGCAGTGTGGTGAGATGATAAGAGACAGGGATTGAAAACAGACAACGACAGCAAGCCATAGCACATCGATATCAAACCATGAAATTAGCATACATTTGATATTGTAAAGAGCCACGTATGTCAACATTCAAGCCGGGTCATGTTAAACGAGCAAGAAAGCTGAAATTCTGAGCTGCTGTTTACAAAACTTACGAACTCGATTAATCATCTTCCCGTACAGACCAAAGATATACAGATCTATAGAATACGAACAAAAGCTACATTACAGTAATTCACTTTGTTTTAGCATACCTGACACCGGCAAACGAGATCAGCTTTTGTGGACAAGATGTCGACGAGCTTTCCTTTCCCTTCATCACCCCACTGTGCTCCCAAAACAACGGTGACTTTGGCTGCAGGACCCACTGCCTTCCTGAGTGGTGTTTCTGGTCCATTAGCTAACGATGCCATGGTTAGGGGATAAAAATACTTGCAAGAAAACGGCAAGATCTATTCCGCGCCAATTCGCTGATTTATAATTAGGCACATGTTTACAGCTTGGTAACCGCTGACAGGCAACCGGGTCTGACGGAGGGAGCCCGGGAAGGGGTTTTTGGTGGGGGCTGACCAAATCTACAACACCTTATTTCTGACAGACCTCTAAAATAAATTAGTATGCAGATCTAATCAAGAGGTTAAATCTAATGTATCACTGCAGCTAATTTTTGCATTTGCGTAAACATTTGAAAAGGGCTACAAAATTGCCAATTACTATATAATTATGTTGACGCAATAAAAAATAGTTCCTTGGAAACAAAATACCAACTGCCAAGAACTCATGCCAATGCTCATCCACAGTGAAAGACATATCTTCCATGACCAAAGTGGTCAAAACGGCGTCAAAATCTAATGAATCTATACCTTTTTCAGACCAAAACAGCACGAAAACCATTTACCATACCGAGCCAGTAAAAGGGAGTTCCGCGGGGCCCCCCCCCCCCGGAAAGTGGTTAACCAGCGAACATACCCTCCCTCTCTCCCTGCATCTCAATTCTTCTCCCTTCCAAGAAATGAAAAATACACCGATCTTCGTCTCTGGGCTTCTCTAAGCCGCCCTGATAATTACCAAGCTCTCCCACGGGAAGCTGTGATAAGTCATATTTTAACAGCGACATTAGTGAAAATTTTCAGCTTCACCCAAGTTTTGTCTGCGCCCAAACTTTGTCCATGATGATCATCTATACCAAATCATTGTCGTAAAAAAAAAGGGGATGGAGAGAAGGAAATGATTTCGATCATCAATCGACGCTCACTTGGTCGAAACTTTAGCTTTCCAAATTTGTCATGGGTTCTTCAAGAAGTAGCATGACGCTTAGTAGAAATGTCAATTTTATTTCAATACAAACTTGCCTTCGGGCAAAATTGAAATCACATAAACGACAGTAGTAAACATGTGTTTGAAAGTTACAATCAGTGGTCACTTTCTGTTCCAGACTCTTATCTGCCATCGCCTTTTCCAAAGCAAGAAGTTGTAGCAAGCGTGAAACCCGGACGTTTATTATTAACTCCTTTTCATTAAAAAAGAAATTAAGTTAAACCGCTTTTTGAGCCAATAACACATTCTACAATAAAGAAACGTGACATTACACTTCTAACTTGATTATCAGTTATTCAGGTTAATTTCCGAAGGGCGACTGCATGCAAACATGCGAAATGAATTTCTATTGTGAAAAGTGAACTGCATGATCAACATGACATGTACGTGGGACAAAGAAAAGATCTACGTCCCCGATAGGAATCAAACCAATAACCTCCCGAACACTGGGTGGGCGCTCTATCCACTGAGCTACGAGAACTCATGGAGAACAAGTGAAATACCAGTAGTCTCCATGAATTCTCGTAGCTCAGTGGATATCATAGAGCGCCCGCCCGGTGTTTGGGAGGTCATTCCCTTCGGGGACTCAGAGTTTTTCTTTGTCCCACCCTCGTGTCATGTTGATAAGTTCATTTTCGTATTTCATCACAGAGGGTAAAATTCACCATCTTTATTCACTTGAAGTTTTATTGTTTAGACGATCTGTTTCTTAAAACTCAGAGAAATAATCAGATATAAGTTCTCCTTTAAACCAGTCTCACCATCCAGAGGTGTAATTTACAACACGATTCTACTTTTACTGCACTTTTTTCTCTCTAACCAGGTGTTCATCCATGATCTGTCTTCATTCCGTGGAATAAAAATTCCGGAATGGAAGTTTTCAGCCTCCCAAAAGCTTTCTAGCAGAAACAACACTGATAACTGGCCACTTGAAGGGGTTCGCCTCATACAGGACGAACTAAGCGAAAGAGCGAAAACTCGAAGTCTACTCAACGGAGATCCCATTTAATAGAGGTTCAACTGTTGTTCAAGAACGACATGAAAGAGACTTGCAAATTTAAACTCGGTATATATAGATTTCATTAAATATTTAAAATACGCTCTTGAAATACGCCAGTTGAAAGAAAAGTTTAACCTAATATCGAACTTAAGGTGGGGGTACACGTGAAGGCTGTCTTGACGTCGCTAAACATGGCCTCTGCCAATATCTCGGTGACCTGTGATCAGGCAACGCTAAATCCCTCTGCTTATCTCATTAACCACTGTTTAGCAGTTTTGAGTCAATTGAGTGTTTTGGGAAAGATATATTTTTTTTCTGAAACGATAGGTTAAATTGAAGAAAATATGAAATGTTGAAGACTTGATGGATTTGGAAAATTGAAATTTGAATTGAAGAATTAGTAGATTGACACAAAACTGTCCGCTACCAACCTGGGGCTCTCTGTTGAGGGGTTGGCGCCGCCTTCAACTGTCTGGTAGTGTGTTCCCAACCCATTTTAATCCCGTTTTTCTGTACTTCTCTACCGTTCTATCATCTCGCAGCTTTTGGCAAATGGCAGCGCCTTTCAAGAGTAGTAGCCCGCTGAGCGATCAGTTTTAAACTTGTAAACGAAAGAAAACCGTCAAATGAAAGGTTTGCCGAGGTAGTTTGAAGTATCGTTTAGCAATAGCATGAACTCAGCATAAGAAACCAATCATAGTGAACCATTTGGCACTGTAATTAATTCAAGGGGTGAAAAATACTATCGTACAGCGCGAGCCTGTTCTTCCTTATTGGGCGGTAACTCGTCTTGACTTTTAATCCTATGCTAAGTCGATTTTCTTCAAAAGCAACTTTACTATAGCACTCTACAAGAAGAGAGTGGCAATCTCATTTTTCAACTTCTTATGGCTAATTACAACAGCACTTCCTTTGGCGACGTGTTACGTGTGTTACTTTTACGTACCCGAGTTTTGAAAGTCAGGCTTTTTATCTTATTTTTATTACATTTGTTTAATCAGCTTTACATGTAACTACAAAAAGTACACCAGATGAGTTCTGAAATTGTCTTTGGTGTACGCCACATTTGACTTGTAGACTGGTTCAGTGACAACGTTACGACGTGATAGAAAAAAATATATTTTAACACGGCCGCTCTGCTTACTAAGTTTACTTGCACGTTGTAGTCAAACAGAAAACAGCTGATCTTGGTTTCCTT
>CM042750.1:3885989-3888434 GCA_022496165.2 Catalaphyllia jardinei
CTTTTAAGATCAGATAGAGTAATCACTACATGTATGCATCACCAACAGTAACATTTTCAAATATCCCAAATAACCTTCAGCTAAAATATTCTTGCCATGTTAAATATAATACAGCACCATATTAAAAGCGAATTAAAAAATGGGCACTAATCTTCTGTTTTATATGATACTTACCCATTTCGTTTGAAGCTTTTAAATGCTGTCAAAGTTGCTAAAGGGTCTCTCACCTAGAAAAATATAGAAAAAAAGAATATATGGAAATATACAAAATTGTAAGTGACTAAAGCTAAAATACACATTCTTAAAATATGATCTACAGTAAAACAGTAAAGTCAAACAGAACATATCCACTTTATCAGTTGTGCTGCATACACTACTTCTGCCTCATTATATATCAACTACTTACAGTGTAAACTGACAAGGATTTCAGAGAGGGATATTGGAAAGAGACATCACAGCAAGGGTGGATTTAAAGTTTGCTAGGATATTAAGTCAGCAGGAGTCTAGCACTGGAGCCTAGATGCTCATCAAGCCATTCATTATCTCTGGTCAGGGTTTCAGAGGCAAAACATGACTTAATGAGTATTTTTACCCTCTCCACCCTCCTCACCATCTCCCGCCCCCCTCTTCCATGCAGACAGGATGCTGAAAACTGTACTGGTTGACCCAGTGTCTAGCAATGTCATGTCTCTGATAAAAATCACTAACAATCTAAATTTCACTAAGATATGAATCTTACCTCATTAGCAACATCCACCACAGCTTGAGCAGCACTAACTCTGGCCATTTCCTTAAAAAGTGTTTTTTGATTGTTGATACAAAATTAATTAGTCACTTAATTACTGGCAATGCATGAATATTGTGCATATTGTAGAGGAAGGGTGACATTGATATGATGAATACACATATTTATTTTTATTTATAAGCATTTACTCTATACACAAAATTGTCATGATACGCAACGAAAATACATGATAGAAACACCAAAATAAAGAGGATGCATACAGACATGGACACCTGAAAGCAACCAGAGTACCTAGGTCTGATCCTAATTTTTCACTGGTTCATGTCCAAGTTTTTTTCACGTTTGGGTGCTAAAGATATTAGCAAGTCTTTGTTGATGTACCCATTCATTTAGCCCCTAAGTCAATTAGCGCCTAACCCTTTACCCCCCCCCCCCCCAACCAGAAGCTCCTAACCAGCTGAATTACCAACCAGCTAGAAAACGAAAACACTGTCTATTTTCTCGTTCTCTAAGCGTGAAAGGGGGGGGGGGGGGGGGGGCTGATCGACTCTCTTTGGGAGCTAACCGGTTAGGTTTTTCCTTCCTGACAGTGGAAATTACTGCCACTCTTTTTTGTTATATGACCTCAACAGCGTTTAACAGAATTAACAAATTCTTGCTGCATGTAGATCTCATGAAGTTACTTATATTACGAAGACGGAAATGAAAGTTTTACCCCAAGATTACTGATCAGCTGCGAGCTACATGAGGAAAAAAGCTAGTAAATCTTGGAAATTCTTACATACGTACGTACCTCCTTCCTCTTAAGTTTCTTCTCCTTTCCTTTGGCAGACTTTTTCTAATAATAAGATTGATAAATCGTAACAAAGAATGATCAGAAATAAATTCACTTCAAGTTTCACACCAAATAAAACGCACCAGCTACTAAGTAGAAAAACTAGCTTACCCCCATCTTGGTAGGAGGAGATAAAGTAGCTAAGCGTAACTAGCTTTCCTAAATATCACTTAAAATATTGCTACCCGAGGGGACAGAAAATTAAAACCTTTCGATTCAAGATCACTTTTCCCGCGCTCTCTCGTCCGCCATATTAGAATTAACGATGCTCCAAATGAATGCTGGGAGAGTAGTACTTCCTCCCAGTCTTTCCCGGTTTGAAAGGCAAGTGACGTCAACATGAAAGAGGAGCAAGTCTCAGCGAAGTGTTTTAGGCGACAACAGTAGATGTTGAAAATAAATGACTCAACTGTGCAAACGGCTGACTTAACAAGCAATCCAAGGCAGTATGTCTAACGAAGAGAAAGCAATCGAGCTGATAGCTCAGGCTGAGAAGAAAGTGAAGTCTTCTCAGGGTTTTTTAGGTGGATTATTTGGGTAGGCTACCCTATTAAATACACGTAAACTTTCCTTTTCTATCATTTTGAATCAAGTTGAAAGATCTCTGGCAATGATTTTGAATGGCAGTCAACAACACGGGATAATTGCCTTCATGATTTCAGGAGTGCTTCAAAGCTGGAGGATGCGGCAGAGTTATACATAAATGCAGGCAACATGTTCAAGATGGCACAAAAATGGAGTGGTAAGCTAATTGATCTTATTGCAAGCTTGAAACTAATTTAATTTTAACGTTTATACAGCAGTGGTTAAAGTTTGTTTGCCCTTCCCCTGTGTAATCAAATGTACCAAATTCCAGACCAATGAA
>CM042750.1:3888834-3900917 GCA_022496165.2 Catalaphyllia jardinei
GGGCACATAGTTCATAGTACAAAACCAGAAGAGGCGTAGAGGTGTATACACATAGTGAAGGAGTAGCAAGAAAGGTGAATATAATCCGGGATATGTTTTGATGTTAAATTTTTGATAATGTGGAGTACTTGAGAAGGTAAAAAAGGTTACCATGGCAACATACATGCATTTAAGGGGATCTAAAACAAGGCAGCATTACAAAAAGGCCATAACATGCACTCAAAGGGTAGACTAAAAAAATTGAAAATGCTGAGGTGTCAGCGTATAGACGTAGAACTCTACAAAACTTCTATGCAAAATAGGGTTCCAATTTCAGACCACACTTGATTTGCAATATGGAGCCTTGACTTTGCCATTCCTGATTTGGCTTTCTTCAAACACTGTTTTCTAGTGTAAGAACAGGTCGGTCAGGCCCTTTTCCTTGCTTATTGTCTTGATTCGAGAAAATGAAATTTTTATTTCCGCGATACCTGATCCTCTTTTTTTTCCACTCATGAGCCATGCCAGAGATCTCCCTGTATGACCTTCTTGAAAGGTTTAATTAACACCCTTAGGCATGGTAACTATTGCTGGCATACAAGTGAATAAATGAAAGGTCATATGTTTGTTTATACTGTAGAGATAGATATGAAGCATGGGTGATCATTGCAGTTATATACTACACAACTTACATTAAGCGGTTGTGAAATTAATGGCTGAAAAAAATTCAGGTTTGAATGGGATTTGAACCCATGACCTCTGCGATACTGGTGCATTGCTCTGCCAACTGAGCTATCAAGCCAGCTGGGAGCTGATCAGGCTTTGAGTTCGTAATATACCTGTAGATGGTTTTAATTTCACAACTGTTTAAGTATTAAAAGAGACTTCTTAAGACATAAAACTGTAAAAACGAACGATAAAATCCGACGTTTTGGAGTAGTCATGACTCCATTATCAAGGAAAATATAAATAAGATCATGCAAATTACAGCATTTAAAGCGATTTTCGCGTGGAAAATTAACATAAGATGGTGTGAAGATTTTAAAAATACTATAAAAATACTTTCGCACGAATGGAGTCTGATTGCACGTTGAGATTTGGCTTTAAAGCTCTTATAAAGAGCATTTTGTACTCTAAGCAGTCAAATTTGTTTTTGCATTTCTTAAGCACTTGGAAACGCTTGAGAAGGTCCTGAGGCATTGTTGCGTGCATGTTCTTGTAGTGTTTGGCAATGGTGGGAGGATTGTTGTTTGTGTCCTTTTACACGATTATGTAAATGTATGCGTGTGTAACCTACATAACCCGCATCGCACAGGTCACATTGAAAATCATAAACAACACACTGCTGATTCACAACTGGTGGCTTTGTTTCCTTAACAATATTAGTTCTTGTTCAATTTTTAAGACTTTTAAGAAGAAGCCACTTTTTCCTCATTATCAAAAAGAAAATCAACAATAGCCCTTTATAAATTATGTTTACAGTAATTTAACCCTTTAGTGCCCAAGGGGTCTCTCTTTGACGAGTAAAATTGTCTGGCGTTAGACAGAGTAACATCTGTAAGTCACTATTGGGCATTAAATGGTTAACATTGGTCTGAACTAGGGATCCAATTATAATGCAGGTCTGAAACCGGATTTTGATGAAGGTTCAGGTCATAAATCATTAAGGGTTTCAATTTTTTGGTCAGGTCATAAATAGGGTAGGGAATATCGCAGATTTTGGTCATAAATAGGGTAAGGGTTTTGGGAAGTGGGCAGCACGCCTCCAGTCAATTTTTCTGGGAGTATCGTGCCCCCCTGGGAGTTGCACCTGTAACTAGACATACACATTCTTCAAAAGTAGGGCAAGGAAATTGAGTTCTAATTGTTGCTAATGTATACTGCAGTGTTGTTAATAGTTGAAAGACCCTGTCACAGGGATTTATTCAGAGCTTGCAGTTCCTGATATAAGGTCATTAGTAGTGTTTCTATTTTCATTCATTATTGTTCTGTGTTCTGCTTTCTCCTTGCCAGCTTGTGAAAGCAGATTTTGCATTTCCTTTTGCAGTTTGTAGCAGAGCTCCAGCAGCCCCAAGGGCTGCCAAGTGGAGCACCATAACTATAGGAATAGAACCATGTGCATGCATAGAAATAGAAACCCATGCAACTCTTTTTTCATGGTCAACATGGTTAGTGGCATGGTTTGTGGGTGCTTGCACCTAATAATGATAATGTCATGCAACATGGCGGCCATACTCAAGCCAATAGCAAGACATAGAGCCTTGTTTTACAACATGTCTTTGATATTAGACAACCACGTAATGGTCAATTGACACCTGTCAAAACAAGTAATCTGCTGACCAGTATCACATTACCATATCACAGGCTCAGGTTTAGAGGTTGTCAACTGAAGGTCATGTGTTTTTGGTTGTTGTTGATTTTCAAAAATTTAATGTGGCTCTGAAGCCCATGTCCAGAATTTTTTTAAACTTTGTCAAAAGTTGCATCTTATCCTGCTTATCAAAATACTATAATAAGAAAAAATTATTTTAGCGTGCCATTTTTGAGATATAAGCGCTTGAAGCTGAAATTAAGGATGTTTTTAGCAGGTCATAGTATTGCTATGGTAACAATAGTGTAATGAAAATAATACCGACATGTTCTCCAGTGATTAAGCAGTTTTTTGATACCATGATTATAGCATCAATTGATAAAGAGTTGTTATAATGACCCACCAAAATCTACGTCTTGGAAAGTGCTGGAAACTGTTTTGAGCCACCTGAAAAGAATAAGGATCAACATGTGTGTAGTATTAAACTTTGAAAAAAATGGAGGGATAATCATAAGATGCCCCAGAAGATGCAAAAGTTCATTATTAACATAATCTTTTGCAATTTGTTGTAAATTGTAGCGGCTGGTACAGCATTCATGGAAGCAGCTCAATTACAACTCAATTTGCAGTCCAAACATGAGGCAGGGCAGCGATATGTTGATGCTGGAAACTGTTTTAAGAAAACAGATGTAGAAGGTATAGTTATATAACCATCTTTAACTTACTTAATTTGATTTAAAGAAAGTATTATCTTTTTAGTGACAAATATAGAGAGGTTTGTGATTTAGTGGATAGCATTAGACTTCTGTGCTTTTTCTTCAAATTACAACTGAATTTGGGCAACTTAAGTCAAAGTTTGTATCGTACCAAGTAGACAGATAAGCTCTGATGGTATGGGACACTTGGTCTTACTGATGTAGACTTCCTCAATTACCTACACTGTATTGCAACTTTTATAAATGTAATTCTTAATGTTTAGTATAGTAGGTCCACATCAGCCCTTTGGCTGCCTTTAACACAACCTGCTTATCAATTAAAGTATTATGTGTGTGTGTGTGTGTGTGCGCGCGCGTGCGCGTGCGTGGTGTATGTGTATGTATGTATGCATGTATGTATGTATGTACTAGATCCTTTGTTAAGGCAATTGAACCCCTTGCTGTTTCAAACTTTGAGGGGAAACAAAAAATGGTTCAAAATAGAGGGAGTTTGAAATAGCCAAGAGTAAATGACTGATAGGCAAATCCAAGGGAAATAACTTTAGTTCAAAATACATGTAACATGGAATAAGAAATACTGTAACTGTGTTCAACTAAGCAGCGTTCAACTACAGTGTAGATACAGGTTTACTATTCTGTATGAGCATCCATATTCTATGTCTAATTCTGATTGCTCACTTAATGTTTGTGTTACAGAGGCTGCAAGAGCTTTTGAAATGGCAATTAACATTTACACAGACATGGTAGGAGAGATTGATTGTACTAAGAACATGTTAAACTTTTTAATTAAACTATAACATAGCTGGCAAAGCCTGCATGCTTTCAAATTTAGTATTTTCTAACAAAAAAGTACACAAATATGTCAGGTGTAGCATGGAGCTTTACAGTAAGTGTAGGTCATAGTCCAGTGATTCATGCTCCTTGCTTGAGCAGGATATTTATTTTAAGCAGCAATGTTATAAAAGTGTTGATTCATGCTTTTAGTTGTGAATCATCAAGGTAGGATGCACTTGAGAAGTTTAGAGAACACCTAAGAAGTACATTGAGAGGTTGCTCTTGACTGCTCCTTTGCAACTAGTACCCTTGTTTTGTACTCTCCAGACATTTGGGTGGATCATAACTTGATTATATGCTTGTTAAAGGTTGAATCAATTGATTAATAATACATGTAACCATTAGAACTGATACAAAAAAGTTTTCTACTCTGGTCTTGCAATTACTAACATGCATTTTCACTCAGCCTTATGAGTAGTGATTTGTTACTAAAATCTTACTTAAAAATCTTCTTTCTTTTTTTTCATAAGGGCCGCTTTACAATGGCTGCCAAGCATCACATCACAGTGGCAGAAATTCACGAAAACAATGCAGCTGACTTGGAAAAGGTGACCTTGATTAAGAACTAATTAAGATGAGTTTTGAAATCAGTGTTAATACCATTTGTATAAAATCGCATTTCTTGCACACAGCTGGGAGCTTGGCTGTATACCTATTTACACAGGAAAATCCATGAAACAAAGCCAACCTTAGCAGACATATAACTTCTCTATGAAAGCAAAATGTGGCTGAACAATTAAAAAAAGATTGTGATGAGTTAAACCCTTAATTTGGTATGAAAAGTTCTAATCTAGTGCGAACAGTTCTAATAGGATCAGTAGATAAGAAGATAGCACTATAGCATGAAATCTCTTGACCTAAACCAGTAAAACAGTTATTTCATTTGTTGTTTGAAATATGTTTCCCTAGGCAATATTTCACTATAACCAAGCTGCTCAGTATTACAGAGGAGAAGAATCAAACAGGTGACTATAGTTTATTACGGGTCAAAATGCCTTTCTTTGAAAGCATTTTGAGAACCTTTACATGTTTATCATTTTAGACACTTTTTTCAGGGTTGAGGTGAAAGCTCAAAACATGTTAATTGCCATTGTTTCGAGAAGAGTATTTGTGAATCACTATCAGTTTGATAGAATGACTAAGGTTTCAGACAAAAGAAAAACCATGTTAGCTAAGGGTTCATAATAATAGGACAAAGCTCAATCCTTTCAGAGATAATTTTCTTTTTTTTGAAATATCTGATCAGTTGATTAAGTACATGAATGCCAAAAGTAACAAATAAATATATTATTGTTGTGAAAGATTCTCAAATGTAAACTGCTGATTTTTTATTAACATTTTAAATTTCAATATCTTGAATTATGTTGTTTTCAGCTCAGCCAACAAGTGTTTATTAAAAGTTGCAATGTATTCCGCACAGATGGAAGAGTATGCAAAGGCTCTTGAGATTTATGAACAGGTTAGAGTTTTATTTCAAACCTTGCGCTTGTATCCCACCAATGACATTATATGGTGACTCAACTGCAAGTTGGCAGTGCATGATTTGCTCCACCCACATGTACCTAAAAGTGATCAAAATCTGAAGTTCCTACATTGTCAGTGCAATTAATTTATATCAGTGGCAATCTGTTCATATCTCAAGCCTATTACTGAGCAGGCCATTAAAAGCTTGTAATTTATATAACTAGATTAAATATCATATTTTTGTTTACTTGCATGAGCTTGTGGATATCAATCAATTTATAGTTCAGTTAGTTTTGGTTATTTAATTTTATGTGGCCTTACACTTACTGGGTTAGTACATTCAAGATGTCTAAGGTTAGACCTGAGGATAGTTAGTTTGGCTACCAAAAATGCCATGCATACTGTATGTTTGTAGGCCAATTTGTTCTTCAGGTGAAAATGACCTCAATTTAGGCTAGATTAATTTGTTCCAACCAAGGTTAAATGTTTTTCACATTTTAAGGAATTCTTAAAAGGAATAACAAGCACACCACCCAGATCCCTAGTCTCCTTCGCAACCGTTTCTTGGGATGTCACGTAATGAAGGAGCCTACCCAGACCCCCTGCCTTGCCAGGATCCCTTATAACCCTCCCCCTCCCTGTAACCCTGACACTCACCCTAGCCTGATAGATCTGAACACCAGATCTCTGACTTTGTAGTACACCTTTATCTCCACTTGGCCACACAAGCAATCATTGCAATTTTCACAAACTTGTTAGACTTCCCCTTCCCCTTGAAACAATTTAGAGTCTAGGTAAATAACAAGCTGACCTACAAAATGTACATGGATAGCATTGTTTAAATAATAGTAATAATTCTGTAATATTTTGAGTTGTAAGCACACAATTTGGTTGTAATTTATAGGTTGCTGCTGATGCTATTGAAAGTTCATTACTCAAGTACAGTGCTAAAGAGTATTTTTTCAAGGCAGCTCTTTGTCATATGTGTATCGACATCGTGGAGGCACAGAGGGCAGTTGAAAAGTATTGTGATATGTACCCCGCCTTCCAGGACACCAGGGAATGTAAACTGTTACAGGTAATCAGTATGAACTTGCTACAAATGCACAAACATGTCTTGAACGTGTGAAGACCATTTCTTTAAACAACACTTCTTTATATAACTTGTGGGAATAGGGCAGAAAAGCTGACTGATTAGAACACTAGAGAGGCCAAGTGTTCAGATATGTCCAGGATTGAATGCTAATGAGATGCAATTTCCTTATGATACATATCGCAAAGTGTCCTCATTGGTTTTTAAAAGTCACCAAAACACACATAATTCTGTCAAATGTAAAGTAATATGAAAATGTCAAATAACCCTGCCAAGCATGTAATACTAATTAAACAATACTTGCGTTCAATCCTGGACATATCAGCATGTGTTATAGCCCTCCGTTTTGTGAGCTGTTCAGCTACAAATTATTAAAACAGACAGTCAATAAATAAAATTATATTCCATTGACTCCAACCCAATTAGTTTGTTGTATTATTATGAAAGAAATAGGTTTAGCAATTTTAACACCTGTACTACCAAAACCTAGGCTTTCAACACGCTCCGGGTGGAAGGGTCTGACCGAGGCTAGAGTGAAGTGCCCTAGAGAAAATGTCTGTACTATCCTCTTTCTTTCCTATTCGCATAATAACACAACAAAACTGCGGGGTGGGGGGGGGGGGGGGTTCAGGAGGGTTCACCTGTGATAGACCAGCATGCCATCCTAGTGTAGTTAAGTTTCCTCCTCACTGGTGAGCCAGGACTTCTATGAGCTTGGTAACCGGGCTGGCTTAGTCACTGAGACAAATTTTGTTGTCTGCTGATATGGGAAATTTTAGCCCGGTAGACTGGAATGAAATTCAAGTAACAAAACCAAAATGGTGCCTCATAAACTTGTATTGTTTGTGACTATTGTAACTTTGTTGACCTTTGTGACTTTACAGTCTAATAAAGCTAATTCACATACCTCTGAAGTGGAAGTACATAAAAAATTAAAATTATGCCATTTTGGCCAGCATTGTGCATAAACGAAACCATTTGGTCAAGAGAGTTTTGTCCCAGTTGCCCAGACTTGAGTGTTCATTTCATGTAGGAAAATTTTCATCCTGTTTCCTGAGATCTCGGGTGACTGGGCTGGCCTGCCTTCTGATATGAACACATTGAAATTTTAACCAAGGAAATTGGAGTGAGGTGAGATCTCAGTAACCGAGCTCAGAATAAGAGGCCCTTAGTGACCTTAGTAACTTGTAGTCTTCTTGTTGCAGAATCTCCTTGCTGCTCAAGAAGAGCAAAACGCAGAAGCATTCACAGAAGCTGTAAGTTATCCCTTAAACATCAGCACTTCAATTGATATGTTTATTGTAGTTATCCCTTAAAAAGCAGCACTTCAATTGATATGTTTATTGTAGTTACAGTTGCTGGTATAACGTGTCATGGCAGAACAAGCACTGATGATAGTACACTATTTCTGTTACCACTGACTCGGTCATCAATTAACAAGCATAACAAGCATTCCGTATGAAGAGCCTTTTCTGCATTGTGGGCTCGGGCAAATTGGAATGAGGGCAAAAAACTGACAAAGCTCTCGCTCGCTCTAATTTGCACTCGTCAGAAGGTTGAAAAGCCCGCAGGATACACCCAGATAAAAAGTACGGCGGTGCTTGTCGATAAAGTTGAATAGAACTCCTAAGAGTTGCCAAGATCCTGTCTCTTGTGGGTGTAGCTTGAAACGTTTTCCACCCCTAAGAAGTAAAACAACACATCATGATCCCTTGTCGTATTTATTTCGGCTGGACATTCTGTACCGCAAAAGCTGGGCCCCCCCCCCCCAGGAGGAAGAGCTCTTGTTACAGGATCGTTTGCTACGTAGACTAATCATTAAGGCTGGTTTTCACTGGCGTCGGAGTCGTAGTCGGAGTTATATGAGACCTTATGACCTAGTGAAAATCGAAAATCGGAGTCGTAAGCGGAGTCATAAGGTCGATGGAATCGGAGTCGGATTGGGTAGAATCAGAACGTTCCCATTCCTTCCGATTTCGTTTACGACTCCGTCGCTTCTGATCCAGTGAAAACCAGGTTGTCGGAGTCCGAAGCAGCAGCGGAGGAACCGACCAATCCCAAGGCCCGGAATCGAACATTGTCATTGGTTTATTCCGCTTCTCCTTGCGACTCCGACAATGCAGTCTTCACTAGATCGTATCATTCTACGCTTCTGATTACGACTCCTACTACGACTCTGTCGCTTGTGAAAACAAGCCTTTCATGGTGTCACATTGCTTTTTTTCCCCTTTTCTCTGTAGGTCAAAGAGTATGACAGTATATCCAGATTGGATCAGTGGCTCACCACTATTCTTTTACGAATCAAGAAAGGAATGAATGAAGAGCCAGATTTAACATAGATTAATTGTTCAGCCACTACCAAATGCTGCGAATGAAGACTTTTTCCTGCTGACAGACTGTAAAATAACTAAGGATGATCGCGCTTAACTGTAATTCAGTGAAAGGTAGAAAGCTTACGTGCTGAACAAATGCATGCAAGACAAACAGCTCACTTGTGTTTTTCCTTCACACAAATATTTTGTCACCTATACAGTACTTAGTAAATTTTAATTGGTACATCGTTAGTAAAAAATAACAGTTTTAGTGTAGGTCTGCGCGATTTAGTAATTAAGAATCAACTATCACTGAAAATTGCTTATAAAATAACGGTTTCTAGATCAGAATTCTCGTCTTGGTATTTAAGTTCGAACTTTAGAAAAATCGCGGACTTGATTTTTCAAGGTTTTACTTCCAAGAAACCGTGAATGGTCTCTATTAGTTTTCTCATGAATTTCATTATCGGTTTGTTTCCAAATGTCCCTTCCAAACTTCGCAGAAACGAGAAAACATTGGCATTTTGTTGGCTATATGGCTGATAGTGTACGATGGCTCAGCCAATCAGATTGCAGCATTTTCATTAAAATACGACTAGAATTCTACTGAAGGGAGATTGAAGCTCATTCACTACTTGCACAATACCATAATGCACCTCTTTAACCCCCCAAAAATTTTGCATACCCATTGTTTGCAATTTCTTCTGGGACATGAACATGTCCCAAGAGTAATCTAAAACAATGCCTATGCAAATTTTGGGGGGGTAAAAGAGGTGTATTGTGGGATTTGTGCAAGTAGAGAATTGACTGTTTTTGCATATTGGTTAAATTAGGCTTTGTTGAGTTTATAACCAGAAATGGTGAACGTTAACGCTGAAGTGAAGCTTTGAAATGAGTTTCCCTGTGACATGTACTTTTTTTAGGCATGGAAGCCACTTGGTGACATAATAAGGTTGAAGGCTAAACTTAAATCTTGGGCAACGTTTTATCTCGGTTTGATTAAAAACTTGTTCTTTTTAGAATCTGTAAGAATTACCCGCTGTGAACACCGCTTCAGATATGGCATCCAGGGCAATTCACTTATTCTTATTTGTCGCAGTGATTGTCATCACGGTAAGAATTCCACAAAATTCTTAGCTTTTATCCGCTCTAAGTGATGTTAAAAGAGGAAAATGTATATTGGTACGAAACAAGATGACCTAGATGTCAAAGGCCAAACTTCAAGTTGACAAGTCACGTACAGTACTGCAAAATCGTCGTTCACTTATAATCTTTCATAACTTGTATTATGGAGATATCAGTTGACCTCGTCGTGCCAGCACAACCTTGCCGGTGACGTCACCAAAAAACGTTTTCAAGCCAAGATCAATTTGCTGTGGAAACGGAGTTCTTTGCACTTAGATTAAACTGAAAAGTTTATAAACAAATACCATCTGAGTATACATCTGGCATGCCGGCATGGCATATCTCAATTTATAATCTTGATTTAGAAATGAAAATACAACCATAACCAAAACCAAAATTCTAGTCTGGAGTCGTTTTAACGTTGAGTTGAAGAGAACGGAAGGAGGGATAGGTATTGTACCTTTAATGACCAAAGGTGTTGAAATTTGTCTCGTCAACCACCCACCATAAGCGCATGTTACTGTAACAAACCCAACGAGCACAGTCCTCAGTTGTTTTCAAGCAAGGGCCTAGCCAGGGGGTGGGGTACGGGTCCTGGCGTGCCCTTCACCCCCCCCCCCCCCACCCCCTCTTTGTAAGCCTTTTTGTAAGCACACCTACAATATTCAGGTGACAATCTGGTAAGTACCCTCTGTATGACTCAGTGTGACCCCCTCCCCTTTGAAAAATCCTGGCTTTACCTCTCAAGTGCAGCCCAAAATACTAACTTGGATTCAACGCTATGGGGGATAAAAACTGAAAAACAATGATGCAAGGCTGATACTACGTAGAGAGCTTAACGGGGCAACGACACGATAGAGTCCAACTGAAAGCCATGACTTGCAACCGTGGACAGCTGTTTCGCCCTTATTGGGTCTCGTCAGCACGGTGTAGCAAGTTGTGAAGTGATCAGCTGCTCGACTGACATCCATTACCGAAGTCTCGGAGCAATTTTTTTCTCTTCCGCTTTCGCCGAAAAAAACTAGCCTGATCGCAGGCTACATATCCTGGAGCGGATCCAGGATTTTTCACGGGGGAGGGGATGGGGGAAATCGCTAGTACCCCGATGCCCGATTCAAACCGAGAAGGACTGGGTACGAATCTGTAAATTATGGGATAAGCAACTATTGATCCACATAGTCAGAAAGAGTACACCAAGATTCACAGAATCCCCAAGTTTGGTATTAATCTGGCTAGTTTTGACTGAAATTAATACTGATTTAAAAACGTCAAAATTAACAAAGATTATCCCAATGTGTGGCTTCATAGCTCAGTTGGTAGAGCATCGCACCGGTATCGCGGAGGTCATGGGTTCGAATCCCGTTGAAGCCCTGATTTTTTTCAGGCTTCTTATTTCCAATTGCTTAAATTGGAAAATTCACTGCGAGGATCATACTTCAATTGTATCTATAACCGCAGTTCAAATATGAATTATTTCATATACACTTTACATTAAAGAAATTTATGTATGGCCATCCGGACGCTGTGTTCGGACAGCGTCTGAAAGGCCATACATTTCTTTGTAAATTTTGACATTTTCAAATGGCTGTATCTAGCTTACTATTGGGTCTATTTACATGCACCAAATTTTGGGATTTTGTAAAGCTTTGTCTGCACTTTATGACTATGTGGTTCAATAGTTGCTAATCCCACAACTCGTGCCGACTTTTTCACGGTTTGGCTTGCCACCCCCGCCAATATTCCCTTTGCAGGATCCACTCACATGGCACAGAATAAATTACACTGAGACACAAATGACGAAGTGGGACTTCCAAAACAAGGAACTCTTACCAGTCTAACCCGACTTTTCTTTGTTTTGGATGTCCCACTGCGTCATTTGTGTCCCAGTGTAATTTATTCTGTACCATGTGACTGGATCCTGCTAAGGGCCTATCTACCCTGTTAAAGGCGCACAGTCACGCTTGAACGTTTTAAAGTTAAAAAATAGAAACAATAAAAGCAAGTAACTCACTCCAACACCAACATACGGTCTGGCCAGTACCTTACGCATGCGCACAGGCACACCATCTGGCAGTGGCAGGCATGAACAGCTGTTTCGGCCTTGATAGGCCTCATCAGTATGGCATAGCCTTCGGGCAGAAAATTGGACTAAAAACCCTATGTACAGCTCTACATGGCTGCCGCTGTCCGGCCGGTGATATGGCTGTGCATGCGTAAGGTACTAGCCAGAATTGGTGTTCACTTGCTTT
>CM042750.1:3911139-3938188 GCA_022496165.2 Catalaphyllia jardinei
AGGTCAGGGACCTCTTTAGTCACCTCTGGGGGTTGAGATGTTAGTTCATGCACCACTCCAGTGACCTCTGTGGATTGAGGTGGTTGGTCATGGACCACGCCAGTTGCCTCTGTGGGTTGAGATGTTAGGTCATGGACCTCTTCAGTCACCTCTGTGGGTTGAGACGTTAGGTCAAGGACCTTGTCAGTCACCTCTGTGGGTTGAGATGTTAAGTCCTGGAGATCTCCAGTAATCTCTGGGGGTTGAGATGTTAGGGCATGGACCTCTCCAGTCACCTTTTTGGGTTGAGATGGTAGGTCATGGACCTCTTCAGTCACCTCTGTGGATTGGGATGTTAGGATGTGGACCTCATCAATCCCTTCTGTGGGTTGAGATGTTAGGTCCTGGAACTCTCCAGTCACCTCTGTGGATTGAGATGTTAGGTCATGGACCTCTCCAGTCACCTTTGTGGGCTGAGAGGGTAGGTCATGGACCTCTTCAGTCACCTCTGTGGGTTGAGATGTTAGGTCATGGACCTCTTCAGTCACATCTGTGGGTTGAGAGGGTAGGTCATGGACTTCTTCAGTCACCTCTGTGGGTTGAGAGGGTAGGTCATGGACCTCTTCAGTCACCTCTGTGGGTTGAGATGTTAGGTCATGGACCTCTCCAGTCACCTTTGTGGGTTGAGAGGGTAGGTCATGGACTTCTTCAGTCACCTCTGTGGGTTGAGAGGGTAGGTCATGGACCTCTTCAGTCACCTCTGCGGGTTGAGATGTTAGGTCATGGACCACTCCAGTCACCTCTGTGGGTTGAGATGTTGGGTTAAGGACCTCTTCAGTCACCTCTGAGGGTTGCAATGTTAGATCATGAGCCTTTTCAGTCACCTCTTTAGTTTGAGATGTTAGGTCATGGACCTCTCCAGTCATCTCTGAGGATTGGGATGTTTGGTCATTGACCTCATTGGTCAACTTTAAGGGTTCAACCAGTATCCGTATTTGGATGGTCTTGTTGTCAATTTCTTTAGCCACCATAGGTATTTGCACGGTCTGGTCACTGACCTTTCCTTCAGTCACATTTGGTGAGCTGGTGGTCAGGTGATGAACCTTTTCAGTTACTGTTGAAGCAAGTGTAACATTGAGTTCTTTAACTGTACCTGGCGCACCTGCAGTGTTAGGAAAATACTTTTCTTTGCTCTGTTTGTTCATTTATTAAAAAACTCATCTATCAATCTATTCATTCGTTCGTTCATTCATTCATTCAAGTGCACCTAACCCCAAAATATTTTTTCGCTTAAATAAATCTTTGCACCTGTTCGAAACGCACTCCGCCTTTTTAAACTAAATCTTGACTTTTTTGCAGGCTGTAAAAGTTACGAAATCTAGCCAACTTCTGTCGCACGACACTAGTTAGTTAGGGGTATGGGTCTACTCCTGGGTTGACGTCACCGACTGATTTGCATCTTATTAAGTCTTTGTAAAAATGCATGCAAAAAGGTTTGTGACATCAACTCAGGAATAGACCCACACCCCTTACTTGCTTGGTCGTGGAACTGATGATGGTCAAGATTAGGGCTAAAAAGGGGCAAAATGCGCAATGCATTTCAAAAAGGTTCAAAGAGTTATTTAAGCGAAAAAAATATTTTGGGGTTAGGTGCACTTTAATCACTTTGTTTCTTTGTTCCTTCACAGACAAACACCTTCATATTCGTTTGTTTGTTTGTTTGTTCACTGTCATTCATTCACTTATTCATTAATTTATAATAATATAACACAGCTCTTGATATATTTTGCATCTCATAAGCCTTAAACATGTAACTGTAGCAAACATTAAATTTTATGGTAGATCTGATGTATTTTGTTGGCTCAATCACTCACGTGGGGACAAGGAATTGAAGAAGATGTATTCTAACCTTTTGGATCACCGACCTTTCCTTCAGTCACATTTGGTGAGTGGGTGGTCAGGTGATGAACCTTTTTAGTTACTGTTGAAGCATGCGTAACATTGGGTTCTTTAACTGTACTTGGTGCACCTGTAGTGTTAAGAAAATACCTTGCTTGGCTCTGTTTGTTTATTTACTAAAAAAACTCACCTATCAATTAATTAATTAATTCATTAATTCATTCATGAATCACTTTGTTTATTTGTTCCTTCACAGACAAACTCCTTCATATTCGCTTGTTTATTTGTTCACTCAGTAATACATTTTCACTTATTCATCAATTTATAATAGCATAATATAACACAACTCTTGATAAAACTTTGCTTCTCATTAACCTTAAACGTGTAAATGTAGCAAACATTAAATTTTATGGTAGATCTGATGTGTTCTACTGGCTCAGTTCCCCCACATAGGGACAAGGAACAAAAGAAGATATGTTCTAACCTTTTGGGGATGATCTTGCTTTTGGCTGAATCTGAAATTTAATAACAAGCTGATTACTTATTAATTAACAATTAGTAAAGAACTTTATAATGTTCTTTATGAGCCCAGCAACAGTCAGTCAATTGTATTAATTTATAGTTCTAAACAGCAATCAGTCATCAGTTTGTGGAATGGTAATCTGACCCAGTCTATGGATCGGTTCATTTGTAAATTACACACCAATATGGCCTGTTTGCAGACTGAGGGAGTAGTCAGAGACAATTATAAAGCCTTTGTTACTACATGTAAAAGCTAATAAGTTAATTTGTTTTAGGCAGACAGCAGTAATCAGGCTTGGAACTATTCCATTGTATTGCAATAAGTATGTAGTAAGAATAATAATAAAATAGAGTTAAATTAGAGTATTACAAATGATTCTGATTTTTTTGTATGTCATTGTAATATAAATACATAATTTGATGCATTTGTCAAATATTAGCAAACACACCTTTGTGTCGATAGTTGTTCTTGCTCTGGTGCTCAAGTTTCCTTGAGATGTTTTTATTTTATTTTTCATTGATGATGTCTGGCCTTGGTCTTCTAGAACACAGATTCAAGTGTTAACTTCTTAATATATAGCTCATACAAAGGGATATCTTAAATTGACATTAGCAAGAATTATATCTGAAAAAAGATAAAAAGTACTGTTGGCATCTAAATTTGATGGAACTTATATTTTACCATTAATTTTTTTGTCAAGTATCTTTTGAATCACCAGCTGTTTTCACTTTTAACTCTTCTTTTACCATCGTATATCAAAGGCATTAATTTTTTTGAACCACAAAATATTGATGTAAAATAATTTGACAAAGACTAATCTTGTTAAAAATGTAAAATGTATGCTAAGGCACTTTTAAATTATACTTATACATTTACATATATTAGATACATACTTACATATAACAGAAATTTAATTTACTTACATACATGTATATTGCATTAGTCATTTATTCATTTACTTACTCGATTAATTGCGTTAGTTAATTTCTTTTTCTTTTTCGATTTTTTTATCTCAAGCATTACTGCCAACCAACCTCATTTGTGAACAGCTTGGCAAGCTCTAAGCTATTCAAAGTAACTTTGCCTAATTTGGGTTAGAATATTAAGCTTATGTAAACAAAGTTCCCATGTGTTTTTCTAAATAGCTATTCATGGTATCAGAACACTTGAACTTACTTAACTTGGCCTCATTAGCCTTCCTTCTCAACTCAGCAGATCTGTTGGTTCTTGCTGCGGGAGGAGAAGTGGTTTTGTTCTTCAAGCTCTTTGGCTTAGCTGCACGTTCTTTGCGAACAATGCAGTCCGTACCTGAAAGACATATTTAAACAGTTGTGTAAACATTTTCAAACGGGCAGCCAAGTCATATATACTTACAGGCGTTTTAGAGATTGGAAACTTAAACGATATTGCAAAACGTAGGTTTTATCATCCAGGGAAAAAAAGAGAAAACATTATTCGAATCACAAATCTTCGCACGTTTCCAAACAAAAATAGTACGGTCCTCGCGCGAGAAGCTAAGGATTTTGCCTCAAAAATCTAATTATGAGGTATTTTGAATCAGCAAATTAATAGAGTTGTTACCATTCTTGTTGTAGGTTAGACGACTTTTTTGACTTATCCCTTAGACAAAAATTTAACTAAAAAGATATCTTTTCGAGGTTCCCAGGTCACGGCATCGAAGAGAGAGAAGTCAAGCTCCAGTAAGAAACTCAAAGGTAAACTAATTTAATTTTTTTCTTACCGGGGCGTCGAGCCTTCGAGCCTCCGCAACCCATGATGGGTTTTAAAGCTTCCGAAAGGAAATTTTTATGAAATAGATCTCAATTGATCCGAATTTACTTGTCACTTCGAAATTCACGACTAGCCGCGAGAAACGAGATGAGTAAACTGAGCGTTTCTAAGGGCAACCTAAGTTTACGTCGTTTCCATCGCAATGTGACATCACGCAGTCTCGCTTTCACTAACAAATGAAAATGCTTGTATGTCTTTTATTACTTTGAAGTGTACGTTTGGGGAAAGGGGGAAAAATTAAAAAAAAAACCTCACGCTATAAGACTGGAGCACAAACATTTTCAGTACTGAAGTATCTTACATTCAAGGCAATTCAACTGTCAGCTACGCTTACCTTTTGCATTTCTTCACTGTCATAAGCGTACATGTGAGTTTGAAGTAATTGTTACCAAACTGACTGCACTGTACATTTCTTCCCACGAGATGGGTCACCAACAAATTGTAAAATATATCTTCTTTACACGGTTGTCCTCTTCTGTCAACGTTCATTGGAGATAGGTCCCCCTGAGATAGGTCTCTCTCAGCCTCGTTCCCGATCCCCGACGAAGGAGACGACGAAGGACTGGCGGAGACTGGCGATAGTATTGCCGCATGATCCCTGTGGGCTCAGGCTTTGATTCTGGCACGTTTCGCGGACCGTCGCGCGATTCACGTTTCTTTATCCATGAAGAGTCCACGATCAAGCTTGTAGTTTACCGAACAGATACAGAGATATCACCTTCACTAGAAACACCATGACCTCTGAGCGTATGAGCAATTACTTCCAGGATCGACCAGACGTGCAGGAGTCCATCTCAACCAATCACAGGGTGGTGGAAAAAGGCGGGAAGATAAGACAACTATGTGGCCATTCAATGGCAGAGTAAAGTGAAGCAAGAATGAGAACTTTATTGAGTAAGTACATACACGTTGGATCAATTGTATCACTAGCAAATTAATGCCCCGGTTTAATGCCTGCTGATCTGAGGCCATATATGACCTAACATGTTTCGAAAGCTTAGTTTTTAAAACTTTTTAACCAGAGAACGTCTTTTAACTTTTTAATGTTTCTGTCTGTTAATTGACCTGACATTTCACGGGAGACTGCCGCCATTTTTCATTGGTTAAAACGTGCTCGTCTCAGTTCAAATTGGGAGGAAGGGGAGCGGTAAAATAGTAATCTTATCACCACCCACCTGACGCGGCAAAATATTTCTAAAATCCACAAGAAACCAATGAATGAATGAAGCAATCTCAAATTAGTCAAGGTGTTAGCTTACAAGTGTATATGATCAAATGATTTTTAGTATAATTTGAAATAACAAATACTGCAAAAAATTGCACTAGCCTGTGTAGGGTGAGTGAAATTTGTAGTCTTTACGATTGCTTATTTATGGAAAGTGTAGGAAACGGTTGTCAGTCACCTTACAACAAATACATATATACATCTGAACCAGTTTGTTTGGTCGGTAGTAGGGAAAATTATGTTGGCCATGTGTGTTTACCAGTAATATAAGTTTATAGACTGACCAGTAGGTGGTTTATTAACTTGGGAAAATAATGAACAGAACAAGATTGATATTCTCCAAGGGCATAGCCAGGAGGGGTCCTGCGGTGCCTGTGACCCCCCCCCCCCCATTTGTAAGCCTTTTTGTAAGCAAACAACCTACAATATTCAGGTGACAATCTGGTGAGTACCCTCTGTATGACTCAATGTGACCCCCTTTGAAAAATCCTGGCTCTGCCCATGTTCTCTGATACAGATACCAAACAAGCTAGTTTGATAAAGTATTTGTATAACAGCTCTCTTTTTTATCTGCCAATAAACTGATGTCTCTGCATGATCCATTCTCAGTAAAGCACATGCAAAAGGAAGGAATTTCTTTTTGCTTTCTTGTGTTTGTGCTCCAAACTTGAAGGTAAAAAGTTTTCTACTTAAGATATTTCTTTAGGCAACATGTGAAGTATATATGAAATAATTCATATTTGTACTGTGGTTGTAGATGAAAGTGAAGGGTGATCATCGCAGTAAATTTCCAATTTAAGCAATTGGAAAGAAGCCTGAAAAAGATCAGGGCTTCAACAGGATTCGAGGCCGTGACCTCTGCGAAAACCGGTGCGATGCTCTACCATCTGAGCTATGAAGCCACACATTGGGAGTGAGGTCAATTTATGAGTTCATATCTTCCTGGGCAGTGAAATGATGTGAAGTATATATGAAATAATTCATATTTGTACTGCGGTTGTACATGGAAGTGAAGGGTGATCATTGCAGTAAATTTTCCAATTTAAGCAAATTGGAAAGAAGAAGCCTCATGGGTTTGCGAATCCCGTTGAAGCCCGGATTTTTTCAGGCTTCTTCTTTCCAGTTGCTTAAATTGGAGAATTTACTGCGATGATCACCCTTCACTTTCTTCAGGAAACGTGTTGGAAAAGCAAACGTAGTTTATCAGCGGTCTATATTGTAAAAATTAGGACTTCTCTGAGTAAACCAATCAGAGTTCTGCTTTTTATTACAGACCAGTTGAGCCATTTGATTCCTGTCCTTTGTCATCAATTCTAGCTTTGTATTCTAGAATGGAGGGTTTGGGGAACAATTCAATTACTTTCACTCATGTTGTTTTAATTAGCTTAGCTCAAAAATGGAATCCTTCTCAATCATACTATTGGCCCATTGATTGTAGTATGAAGTTGCAGAGTTTTTGTTCAAGTGATGCCTTTTTCTATAGCTGACAAATTGTCCTGTTTGAGACAACTAGTTCATCTCTTAATAATTATTTTCATCTGGATCGAGTGTACTACAGATTGAAAGCTTGTCAGAAACCTCACCCTCTAAATTTTGTGAATCATTGTGGAGATGTTTTTGGGAGGAGAAGCACCTATCTTGGTGAGTGAAAATTATTATACCAGGCAAGTGCTTTTTGAGAATCACTCACCCACAATGGTAAGTGCTGTTAAAATGTAGTTTCCAACACTGGTTTGCCAACAAGCCCCTTGGTGGTAGAGGGGTAGAAGTAGGACTTTAGAGGTGTCAAGGTATTTTGCTCTTAACAAACTAATTGGGGACACTGATTAAGTTGTAAGTAATACAAATATCGAATTTATTGTAGGGGTAACAGAAAGACTTTCCGACCTTCAATCAACCTTGAGCTATTGACTGTTCAATCCTTAAGAAAATTCAATCAGTTTTATTGGGCAGACAATAAACAAAGAAAAGCAACAGCAAAACTTTCAACATATATATTTATTTTCAGCTCTTATATAATAGGTTCTAGGAACATTTAATAATGAAAGGCATTTTCAAAATTCATTTCTCTCCTAAAACTACTCCCTAAAAAGTAAACGACTGTTGTTGCCCTTTTAAAAAGGCAACTTTAAGTCGCCATGCAATGTCCACCCTTGTGGCGGCTATTGAAACTGTCAACATATTTAACTAAGAGACAGCATTTACTTCAAGTTTAGGAATGCAGTAAGGACTTCACATACTGCTGTAAAATGTCAGGGAGGTGTTAGATCTTTTTAACACGGTGTTCTTTGTCTACAACATGCAACTTAAATTAAATGAATAAATTATACTTTAAAATCCCTAATATCATAGAAATGCTTGTACATGACCATACTCTCCCTTCATAATACACCTGGTATATTCAAAAAACCAAACTGCAGAATAATACTTAACGGACACCTAGTATGGGAATTTTCAAGATTGTTTTGAATTCTTTTTCCACGGCTTATACAGTATAGTTGCGTAACATGCATCATCACGCTTTGTTGTGAAACAAAATTCGCAAAACAAAACAAAGCAAATTTTGAAAAACGTGCCAAGATTCCAGCGACAACATCAGGCTACCTTCAACTGCATGCTCTGATCATGTCCAACAGCGGTCAACATTTTGTGTTTGACCTCAGTTTTCGTAATGTTGCCTGCTCATGGCATTTAGGTGTAAACAGTGTCATTGCTAGATGTCATGTGAGCATGAACTATCCAATGAATGGGCATGCTTTAGCGGGGAAAGTACCAGCAATATAACAGTGATGGCTGTTTACCAGTAAAACTACAGCTAAGACAACTATTTTGCCTAGTGGCTGTAACCACCATACTTTTTTAATTTCAATTATTTTTCAACAATCATTGCAAAAGGAGAGCACAGGAGCAAGCTGCAAAGGGATGTATTTAACTTGCATTTCAAGCCAAAAAGAGACATTTGCTGGATACTTGCCACCATTAAAATACAATTCAAAAGACATCCAATTACCCAGAAAAAAAGTACAGTCACTGTGATGACTTAGGAAAACAATTTTCCAGCATAAAATGTGTCACAACTAACTGGTATAAATATATAATTTAACACTTCCTCTGAATAAAGGTTCTTAATTTCCTCCAAAACAATATAACATTGGCATAAATTTCTCCCAATAAATACCATCTTCTGTGAGTAACCACTTTATCTCAGAACTGTCTGTTATTAGGTATATCATGCCAAAGGTCCAGATTAAAAGGGTCCTTAAACATACCAGTTTACAACTGTTTTGAAGATGTTCCAACATTTTGTCATATCTATACTCAGGAATGGACATGTGCTAGCCTGACTTAATAGCTACAGGTCCAGCAACTTTAACTCACCTAGCTCACTTTTACTATGTCAATATGCACATGCTTATCCAAGCCAAATTGTGTCATGAGCCACCATATTACTATGCTTCTTAACCTCACTGATTTTATATTTTTGGTAACTTGGGCATCTTGCCTAGTAAAGATGTTAGCTGTTCACAGCAGTGCTGGAGAAACTGAACAAACACTAATCACACTTTTCTTAAGGCTACCGCACACTAGCCGATTTTCTGTCGGCCAATAAAAAATCTTCACTTGTCGGCTAGTGTGTGGTGAATTCAGTCAAGTCTGCGACAAAATCGGGGCTTGTCGGGCAATATCTGACAGTGTTAGACTTCAAACGTCTTGTGGGGCCTTGTCAGCTACTGGGCGGTGGATCAAGACAATTTGTCGGGGCTTGCAAACCCAATTTGACCCCGACAAAAAATCTGCAGTGCTGCAACAATAAATCGGGTAGTGTTCGGTGGCCTTTATCTTAACTACTGTACATACTATCGATTATATTTAATTATACTAGACATGAGGCAAATTACTTCCCAATTTTCTCTGTGCTTTTGAGACCTATTGAAAGCAGTTGAAAAAGCACAAATATTTTCCTGACGCTCTTAGTTTTTTCGGATTTAACATGGTACAAAATGTTTCAACTCAAAGTTTAATTTCATGGACTGATTCATTAGCAGAGTTTTAAACTGGAAACTGTGTGTTATTGCCAAATATCACTATCTTATCACCGCATCCAAATTAAATTGGTGTTTGTAGCTACATGTACAGACCAATACAAAAAAATACCTTTTTATGTCTTAGAGTGTTGGCTAAGCAGCCTCATATAGTAAAACATATAAGTCAGTTCATTAGCTTAACTAACAAATAATTTCGCTCCTGTTGTAATCAATGCATACTTTTAAAGTCTGGATGAATTTGATATTCATATAAGAAATAAAAAACATCTACCATCTTTCTTTTGAGTTATAGAAACACAAGTGGAAGTTTGGGAAAACGACAAATTCTGTGGGAACACAAGCCGCAGGCGAGTGTTTCCACAGCATTTTTTTCTTCTCCCATACTTTCACAAGTGTTTCCATAACCTTCTGTAGCTTTTAGAAGGAAAGCAAGATATTTTTGATAATGTGCATGTCCAGAAAATATCCATACTCCCCCCACAGAAGGGATTGGAATTTCCTGGGGGTTGGGGGGGGGAGGGGGGGGGGGTGAGGGGTTCTGTTACACTCAAAACTTTTAAGAAATGTGTGAAGCTTTATTGGAATTTCCAGAGGGGTGGGTCTGAAAAAAAAACCCTTCCATGGGGGAGGTATGGATATTTTCTGGAATTTCACAATGAATGATATCCATACAAACTACATTATTAGTGCATGCTGATTACCTGTGATCTGAAGTAACGGTTCTGTGCTGTTAAGAGTTCCTTTAAATTCTTTCTGATACCTTGCAGAGCACATGACCAATACTTCTCAACTAAATCTTTCGGGACCTGCCCTATTTTCTATTGTTGAATATAAACATTTTTCTGCATGCAGCTATTATACAAGATAGACAAAATCTTAGCAAATAGCATAAACACCAGGAAACAAATTGTGCAAAGATGCTTGCTTTTTGTTCATGGCTGTAGTTGAAGTGTCAATATTGCCTACAGGTCAGGATTTTCCCCAAAGTTTCTGTTGGTGATAGAGACACTTGAGCAAGCTTACTGTATGGACACTCCCAGTGTATCAGTTTTATAAGATATTTACAGAAAAATAATAAATGTAAAAAAAAATTGTTTTCATTCTTTCTAAATGTTTTGCATTTTCTTTTGATGAGGGGGAGGGGGGAGGTAGAGGAGAGTGGAGGATCTATTCTTCAATTCACACTTTAAGGAATATTAGACAATTTTTTTGAAGAGTGGAAATGCCAAAGAAAGAGAGATACCAGCTTTCCATTACTGAATTCATTTCCTTGTTACGAAGGGAAACATTTATATTAAACTGTGAATTGCTTCAGCTGAGTGTACAGTGTTGTTGTGCAGTTCCAAAGTATTTACCTTGGGCAATTTAATTGTCAAAGAGCATAACTTCTAGAGAATAGCAAAATGGTGGAAACAAATAAACTTATGAGAAATAAATAAATGATAATAAAATCTAAGAAATAAAACTCATCTTTTTGTGACAGATATTAACACATGTACATTCAAAGAACCTATAATTAATGACCTCTTCTGATCTTTGAAAAGTGATAAAATTTGTACAGCTACTGTCCAGAAACCAGTCATACTCCGACCACAAAACGGCACAACAAAGTGACCAACTCTTGGAGGGTGTCAGGTTCTGTGGAAGGATTAACGACTAACAGATTGTTTTCATCTAATACTTTTGATGGTGTCTCTGTTTTTTAAATTAAACCAGTAAAAACATTGTCAGGTTGACTACCTGATTATTTATGGATGGCAATAGTCAATGAGAAGTACTTACTAAGGTTATCTATCAAAAGCCAGTCGAACCATTGACACAAAAGTGCTCCTGGAGCTGTAATGGGAATATGACAACTTATTCTATCGCTCTTAGGCTAAAATTTCAAATAATAATATTGTTGTAAATGCTATTAAAAATGTCAATATTTTCAGAAGCATTTGTCATTATCTTGAAAATATAAACTAAGATACTTGTATCAAAGGTATTGCCAGACACCCATACTATGAAATTTGTTATTTGTCTCCACAATGACAAATTTTTCCCTAGTAGAGACAAAGCCTAAAAAGGTACGCTGATGTGGCAATATGTTTGTAAAGAGGATAATATAATATAGATAACCCAAAGAAAACAGAAAAGAAGTGATGTGGGAAGTTTGTAGGCCTTTGCACCCCCAAGCTCTCCCCCAACTGCTTTACCTCTACGTAACAGCATTATTCCGATAGCAACTACAGCTGTAACACAGAAAACTACCACAGAGAAACCAAGATTACCAGCTGGAACATCAAATTTTTCTCCTTTGACAGCCTTGGCTATTGCTGCTATGGACCATGCCACACCCAGCCCAAGGAAAACATTGACGGAATTGCTACCAGTCACATTACCAATGGACGAGTCTGCATATTCGTCACCAACTGCCGCAACTTTGCTGGCAAATGTATCTGTGGATATTATGAACAAAAGTATATGAGATTTATGGCTTGAAACAAATTTTACAAGTAGGTTCTTTGTTGTGGAAAGTAAGACTTTTACAGTGATTGCTTGTGCTGTTTTTTTAGGGGGGGGGTGGCATTGGGGGAGATGCCTGAAAAATTAAAGAACAGGTGAAGATGCCATACTTCATGGACTACAGACAGTATTCAGTAGATGTTATCTTTTGTATGGCAGTAACATTTGTTTTCTAGCAAATCACAGTATACAAGTGTTGCCATGGAGTTTAAGAATATCTTTCTGATGGGCTTACAAGTACAGTTTTGGCTTAAAAGGACATGTAAGTATTGATTCTTTTGTATTTACCTGGGAGACTTGTTCCAAGGGCTACGAATGTAATGGCAACCACACTATCTGCTAAGCCAATAGTACAACCAAAGTGGGAAGCCACATCTCCTATGATCATTGTCAGCAGACCAATCATTACAATAGAGGCAACAAAGCATGCCCAGCCACCCCAGATATCTGTGGGAGGGACAATCGCGAACAATAGCTTCCAAAACACTGTCAGGTAGTGCATCATGTAGTCTCCATATGTTGGTGTTGTTGGTTCATCACTTTCCTCATCATCACCACTTCCACTTACTGTGAGGGCATCAACAAACTGCTCTTTCCAAGATGATGTACCAACAACTAGTGCTAAATTGGCTTTGACTAGCAGTTTGTCAACTGTGTTCTTGAATTCTTTGCTCTCAATTATGGTAACTTCTGCTTTTGAAATATCACCTGATAAATGACAGGAAGATTTTAATTGAAGGAAACTTCAACAACCACAGAGAAACCAACATGAACTAGAAAGATGATGCACCAAATAATTTTTGAGATTGAGCAAAAACAGCTTTTATGGTTCTTATCAAACAGAATGGAACAACCACATCATTCTATCTCTTAAAACCTTTTTGGGTTTGAAATGAAAATTTAGGCTCATTTTGCTGTTACAAACACTGACAATAAATAAGCTTTTAACTTTTAAACATCAGCAAACTCCAATGTATCAAAATAATCAAAGGGGACAAAACTGGGTGAGGAAATAACAATGGATATACTACAGAGAACAGGAAGAAATAATTACATGGCGAATTGCTGTTTCAGTACCTACCAGTAATAATGTTGGAACAAATGTAATGTTTTTATGACCTAGCTGGGTCTCTATGTTGTAAAACACTATGCAAATATGTGTTACAATACCTAGTCTAGGCTTCCCCAGTTCCTCAAGACGTTCTTTTTCTGCATCGTAACTGATATCAGTGCCAGCTCCACTGTTGTCATCTTCGTTCCTGACAACTTTTGGTTCCCCAAGAACAACATAAAAGATCTCTTTCTTCTCATATTCTTCATCATCTATGACATTGATCTCAATGTTTTTCCTAAAATAATATAAAGTATGGGCAACATTTAGTCAAGTAAAGGCCTGTTTACAATAGCATGGAGAGAGGGTGCCCTGGTAAACGGCGCTACCTGGCTAGAAGGGTTGACACATAGCCCGACTTTACATGCAACTCACCTAGCTGGGACAGTGAGTGGGCTACGCGAGTTATCTTTTGAGTAGCCGCTAAGCACAACAAACAAAATGGCTGACCAAAGAAACTTGTTTTCATCTTATTTCAGCTTCCTGCACAGGCACGGGCATGTTCTCTGTTCTGCAGATAACCCTGGCTAATGGTAACTACGAAAAATCCACCTCGCACCACCATGTTTTCGTGGCTTATCTCTCACCTCGGTTAGCCACAGCCCAGCACAAACCGTTTACATGGGTAAAAAGCTATCCCGCCTAACCGGGTGCCCTGGGCAAGTAGACAGGGTGCCCCAGGTAGGCAGGCTACCCTGTCTAGCATGTAAACACTTCAATGCATTTTCTAAAGAAATCTATGACAAGTTAGCCCAAGTAGCTCGGTTAGTGGGGTAGCCTGGTTAGCCGGGGCACCCTCCCTCCATGTAAACAGGCCCTAAGTTACAAATATGTGTATAATTCAATTGAGTACATTAATAGTAAATCTAAACCAAACTTATGACTTAAGCAAATCACAAATCACACACTCAGATGATTAACTGAACCAATCAAAACTCAACAGAAATACATGTAGGTGGCACTGTGCTGGAAAGTGTGTGGGAGTTAGTCACAGTTGGTTTTGGCATTACTTCTGGTTAGGTGGCAGAGCTACACAAGATTTTTAAAGCAATCTCTTAATCTGGTTACAAAAACCAAAGCACATGCAAATGACTTTTTATGCTAAAATAAAAACCACTTTGACAGGAGATTACATTAATTAATAAATTGCTAATTGAAGGTAAACAAATTAAAATACAAGTTATGGAAGTAGTTACAAGAAAACAGACTGAAAGAATATCACTGTTAGCTACATGCATGAGTGACTAAGAATTGTATTCAAATGTTCAAACATCGAACTGAGCTAGGGGTACATCATAGCTGGTTTTAAGTGACCACTGATACTTATAGTTATAAATGTTACTGTTTATCAATCTACATTTTGGCAAAAAAAGGTCTGTTTGATTAGAAACAAAGTGGTTCATAATAATTGTCCTCCATAACTCATTTCCCAACTGGTTAAAAAGGCGATACACATTTAGGCCAAGATCAGTCCACATATTTTGAATAGTTGGTACATATTTCTTTAAGAAATTAGGGTTGATAAAACTCAAAATAATGTCAATAAATATAGCTTAAACTTAACAAATTGGATACTTTATTTTATTTGGTCGTGAGTGGATACCCTTTTATCAGGAGTTGATTTCTACTTCTGGAATTCTTCTACTTTTCTATTTTTTGCGTGGCAATTTTCAGCTCAAAAACTATAAATAATAATTTCAAAAACCAATGAAATAAATTTCCTTCAATAATTTTGTTTCCAAAATCCCTCTCCCATGCTGTTCTGTTCAAGACAATGTTGCATGATTAGAGAGAAAGAGAAAATACTGTGACATTTATGACCAACCACAAATTAGCAAGCACTCATAACAATGATTTTGTGTGAAGGACGAAATGAAGCCACCTTGCTACACCAGAGGTGGTGTTACTATTAAATACTGCATTTTTACTACCAAATAAAAGAATTTCTAGGGGGGAACAAAGCTTCTAATTAAATTTCTAGGGATGGCAATGCTTTTAATTGGCAAATAAGTGTTTTATAAATTAAAAATAATAATAATAAAGTGAGAATGGACTTAATTTACACCCTTTCTTGTTAAATATTTATGTAAACTGGCATTCACTTAGATTGATATATTCAAAATAAAAAAACCTATGGCAGAGACAAATGTGTGCTTTTTAACTTATTCAGGAATTCAACTGTTTGAAACAAATGGACTTCAGCTTAAAAACTGTCTGACAAGTTTCATGCTCCAACAGCGATACTCTCTCGCTGACTGGATTAAAAACAACTATCATGTAAAATTGTTTTAGCTCATTCATGCGTGCGCAGCGGCAATGAATGAGTATCGTGAGGGTACAAATGTTGCTGGAAGTTGTCCGTGGATGAAAATTTGTGGACAGAATTTGTCGACGGAATTTGTAACTGTGGCCCGTCGCCGGAAGTGAAAGTGTCCTCACCACCCCTCCCTGCTTCGGCTTAACCAAAGTGCTGAATAAGTGAGTGTAAAGATCAACAATAAAGAAAGTTTGCATGCCGTTATAAATTTAAACCACAAGTCAGAATTTCACAACCTCTGGAAATCACACTATGGTGAAAGTATCCTCACCACCCCACACAGCTTCGGCTTAACAGAAGTCTAGATAAATTTCTGATGTTGCTGCAATAAGCAACTGCAAACATTAAACAACGTGTGTGTGCTGTAATAAATAAATTTTAACATCAATTCAGAATGTTGCAACCTCTGAAAAACGCCATATGCTTGAGAAGCCGAAATGTTCATGCCTAGGGGACCCTGAACGGTATTTTTCTTCCTACAACCATCGCGAAAACATGAAGATCGGGGCACTTTACAAGTAAGTTTTGACGACAAATCACAGATTTAAAGCACCTTCTCATACTTTAGAAAGAACAATGGTACTGTAAATTATTACTTGAAGTTGATTTAAACTTTTGGAACGATTGGTAAAGCCACGGAAGCGGTCGTCAAAAACTGAAGCTTTCGCTTTGGCGTGAAGAATTAATTTGAACGCTGCTCGTGCAGTGCTTCATGTCTGCGAAATGTTCAACATTTTTTCGCTTTTAAATAAGTTTCTTTGCCTCAGCTTGAATGAAACTTTACTGCTATTGAACTTCCTTCTGCATTTCTTTCATTTGGTTCCCTGTATTTTGGAATTTTAGGTTTTTAAAGTGAAGAGTAACTTGCACGCTGGATTTCTGCATATTTAATTTATGGTGACCTCTAGGCGCTTTGTTTATGTAGACTATTCGCTTCGTTCAAATATTTTTGGGAGTCTTATTCAGCTACTACAGAACTGCCAAGAAAATAACTGAATGGCCACTAATTTAACACACTTGAAATACGACTGATCTCAACATAAATGGCTTGTTTTTGTCGTCTTTTTGATTTACAACTTTCATTTTTCTTTCGCAGCGCCGTATAAATATTTCGTTACACGGCGAAGAAATTAATTGATTTTTTGTTTTCAGATTGATTTTTATGTGAGTTCTTTGCTTTTATTTTTCGTTGTTTTCTCGAGTGTTAGCCATTATAGTACAAGAATGGAAATTCTGTTGTATTTGGTTTTGTCAATAGTTAACTCATTTTTTTTTTTAATTTTCTCAACCTACACTTTTAGGCTGGCCTGAATCTACATTAACAGCATAATAGTCATTTTACTAGATGTCATAAATCATCATAAATTAGATTTTTAGACATCCTCATATTTTGTTACTCTTAAGCAACCTATTGCCCTTGATGGAACTTTGGGGAGACTGACTGCCAGCCCTGGGTTGGTGGGAGGCACAGTGGCACAGTGGCCTTGTGGTTAGTGTGCTTGTCTCAGGATAAAGCAGTCTGGGTGTGAGCCCTGACCAGGGACACTGTGTTGTGTTGTTGAGAAATACACTTTCCTCTCACAGTGCCTCCTTCCACCCATGTGTATATAAATTGTCATGGGTGAACTTAACGCTGGGGGTAACCCTGCAATGGTCTAGCATCTCATCCAGGGGAGAGTAGAAATTTCCTAGTTGCTTCATGCTACAGAAACTGGGATAAGCTCTGACCTGTTAGGCCCCATGGCTTATATGCAGACCTTCGCCATTACTGGGATGGTTCAGATACAAAATGTGGACTATGATTGATCAGTGGTTTCCAAATTAAAGGTAACCATTGACCAATCATAGCTCACATTGTTTACCCAGAGCTCCTACTGCCAATGGCTGACTCTTAATCTTCCCTAACTTAACATAAAGAAGCAATTAGTTCTGAGATGATTTGTGCGGTTTTGGTGTTCGTGGGAATGGATCAACAATATGTGATCCCACATAATGCCTATCCCTGCGACAAAGGGGACTGTCTGATTTTCAATCCCAATGAGGAATGGATATTTTCCCAAGAATAATTAACAACTATTTACCGACACTGAGGTGAATAATTGTTTTAGTATATACCACGCAAGCTGAATAACTAGCGGCCAAAATTAAAGAGTAACTTTACTTGTGACAATGTACCGACAAAAGCCATTTTGTTTTTCTTTGGCTGCTCCGAGGTAAATAGTACTTAGCTAATCACCTCCAAGCTAGCCAATCAGCACGCGCAAAAAGTACTTTTCACCCGTGTGGTATATACTAATGATATCTATTTGAACTTCATTCTTGCTGTTTCATATGGGTTCACTGTACCAATATTTCATAACCAAACAGCAGAATGCACATTAGTCATTACATGAATAAGCTGGCTCTAAGAGCCCTTTGATTGTTTTAAGGATGGTTTTCCCCATTCAATTTAAGCAGAAGCAGAGTATATACCTGTGATACAAAGTTGACAGTGAAACTGAAATAGTTTCATCCAGCCGTGTAGAAACTGACCCACAATACTATTTCAACCAAAACAAAGAGTAAACATTAAGAGAACACTAAAATTTTGTCCCACTTGGAAATGGAGCTATAATAATTGTAAGTTTCCACTTTCCTTTTGACCTTAAACAATTCATCAGACGAGCAAGAACCAAAATATTGATGTAACTAAATCTATTCAGGAATCTTATTTGAAAACCTTTTAAGGAAGCTTTTGGCGATATTCAAAATTTCACAGCTGTCTGTGAGCCGTTTTATTTAAGCAATGAGATGACGCAACAGTAACAAAGCCATTAAATGTCTGTTCATTTTTGCTTCAATGATTTCTCCTTTCACTTGCAAATCCAACACTGAACAATTTCAATTCTACAATGATTGTGTCTTTCTTTTTTGATTCATGTATTTTATAAAATTTATCATTTTTTACAATATATAGTATCTGCTAACTTAACAATAATTTCTTTTGTTAACCAAATGATCATGTCTTTCACTCATAGTTTTTGTATGTTTGCATGTGTTTCTGGATATTTAGGCATATATGTAGCAATATTATACTTACAGGAAGCAAGGATAGTATTCAAGGTATAAAATTATTCTCACTGAGTTCCTTTTTGAGGACTGCAAAAATAAGTTGTGAATTTGTTCCAGCAAACAAATAGCATGGAGCAGGTTGTTACCATATTTATCAAATGTCAGGTGTTGTTGCTGACCCTGCAACAAAATGTCTTTTTCTTTTTAACAAGCACTTGTCAGGTTGCCAGAGGACAGAAAAAATTAATTTGATGTAAAAAAAAGTCAAAGAACCTTATTGTGAGTCTGAAAATAAAAATTATAACATGGCTGATTAACCCTTTCACTGCCAAGGGCGACTTCATAGATTCTACTCTGTCTAACGCTAGACGATTTTACTGGTCAAAGGGAGACCCCTAGGCATGGGGCCGTGCAGTGAAAGGGTTAAACATCAATTAAGGGTGGGTGCAAAAAAACTGAGATGTAAGGGGAGGACTGGAAACCACCAGACTGAGTATATTTGATATTTTGTTTTGATTTATTTGGTCAGGGGAATTTATTTTTATCACAGAAAAGTCAAGGAATAGTCAGGGAATTATCAAAAATGATCTGTGGTAGCTATGACTGTAATCAAGTTACTATCAGCAATAAGGCTGATGATGACTAATGTATAGAAGTCTTGACACTCTTGATGGAAAGTTCTGTTGATGAGATTGGATTCTAGAGAAGTGTTTCCGATTGTTGAAACCGAAAATATGCAGCAGGAAGGAGGAATTGGAAAGAGATAAAGAACTGCCCGAAATCTCTTCTACCACATCACCAGCCATGGGGTCCAGATACCTCTAAATGTTTCAAATGTTTAAAATTAAGACAAAGACAGGTCAACTGTTGCCGCATTGTTGCTTACATATGTAAAATGTGTTTACTGCCAGCTAAGTACATGTCAAACATTTTTTCTGCTCAAAACTATCAAGATAACCACAAAACACCGGTAGACTTACATTTGGTAAGAAATTAATTCGAGGCTAATTATCTTTCTAAACGCAGAAAGAACAATGTAAATTACCTTTATGGAAATGTATCCTCAATGAGGAAACTGTTTTGACATTCAAGCAAAGAGCAGGTCTAATAGCAGTAAATTATCACTAGAGAAATTGATACCAGAAAAAAACAACGTACTTACACATCTGCCTACTTTTAGTTTCTGAGAGAGATTTTTGAATTTTGATCGCATGTAGTTCTACAGCAGAAAAAGGACGGTTTAAGGGTCTGTTGAAGTCGAATAAATTATCGCATCGCTTACATAAATCAACACTGGGACATCTGGAAAATATAGCAGCTAGATGTAAACGAACCAACGACTCATCATCAGGACAGGCTAAATTTCTGGTGAATTCGAAGAACTGTAGTGGGAATGTATCACAGGTTGATGTGGCTGTCACGACATTACAGAGGTCGAATCGTTCTACCAGGAATATTGTAAACAAAGGCACCCGTTTAATCTTAGATCGATTCATAAAATGGCATTGACGAAATTTTCAAAAACGCTCGCGTCAATTGATTTGTAGGTTAATATGCTCGGGGTAATAAAAACTTAGAAGAAATATCTAAAGTTCTCGGATAAAATCGGCTGTAAATGTAAATAACGCCGCCTCCCTCTCTCTTTTTTAAAATATTTTTCCACTTCTAACATTAAGCGAACAGGCAGAGGGGAAAACAATTACCGCTCTTTGTTATACTACTATGATGTATTTTAAATTTGTAATCTAAACTAAGACAACAACAAGAAAGTAAATCTGACCATGTTTCGTCGTTCATGAATTCCAGCTCGCCAACAGCATCTTCGTAATCCTCGCCTCCACCTTTCGCTGTTCCCTCCACGGTGTGGTAAGGAACACGGACAGTGCCCCGCGCCCCCGTGTGGCGAATCACTTTGAGTTTAATCATTCCATCTGCCTCTGCAACAGAGTGCTTTTCCTCCTCAAATGTGAAAATCCCGGGATAATCATCATCGAGGATGGTAACAGTAGCCACACCATCCTTACCAACCCTTCCAGCCGGGCCTCGATATGTGTTGCGTACCAAGTCGCCGTCCGCTCCAGCTACACGAACATTGCCCAGGTGCACGTAGAAGTGCTCGTCTTCTTCAAATATATCGTCGTCAACGATCACGACGGAGAATGTCTTGGAAGATTCTCCTGGCCTGAAACAGATGGTGCCCTCCGTCTTCTCATAGTCCTCGCCAGCCTTAGCTGTGCCGTCCTCCGTACGGAAGTCCACGAAAACCGTGTTACTCGGATCACCGCCAGTGCGTGAAATGTTCATAAACACACTGCCACAGTTTTCTTTGACAATGTAGTGGACAGGATCAAAATAAACCCTGACTACCTGCGGGTCTT
Organism: Catalaphyllia jardinei; assembly: GCA_022496165.2. NCBI lineage: Eukaryota > Metazoa > Cnidaria > Anthozoa > Scleractinia > Caryophylliidae > Catalaphyllia > Catalaphyllia jardinei. The sequence goes on from CM042750.1 coordinate 3,931,968, forward strand.
CGTACTCGATATCTTGCAACTCCATCCTTGCATCTGCTAAGGAGCTACTGGCTTTCTCAAGCTTTTCGTGCTTCATCTTTAGAACATTCCCGCTGCCAACCATCTTGCGAGTGGCTTCGATTCGATAAAATGCTCGACTTTTAGGTTGAAGCTTGAGATTTTCTTGTTCCAGGAGACGCTCAATGGTCTCTCGGTCGGCATCGGGATGTTTCTGGCGAATATCTTTCAAGGCTTGAATGGCCTTTTCACGTCGATCCTCTGTCAGATCGTGGAGAAACTCGTCATCGTCAAATTCTCCACCAGCTTCGGCGCCGTTCGCTTCGTAATGGCCATCGGCGACGTTACCATCGACAAATCCGTCCTTGACTTGAACTCCAATAACGTCGAAATCGCCGGTTTGAATGACGGTCATGCCTCCGCGTATCTGCTTTCTTCGCTTTTTTCGCAGTGCTCTGTAGAACAGCAGCTTGCGGTCTGCTATGTAGGCAGACAGTACCATTATGGGAAAGAAGGCCAGTGTGAGAAGAGCTTCCCAGATGTCCACTACATCTTTGGATGACACTGCCAGTATGATGTACAGCCACACGTATGCGAGCACGGACGTCGACGCCGTGATGGCAAATACTCGTAGATGTTTGATACGGCGAACCTCTCCATCGGGAATAACGTAAACACACACTGCAATAATTATCAATAGGTTGAACGCTGCAGAACCGACAATTGTCGAGGGGCCGAGTTCGCCAGCGTTGAAGTTATTACCGCAAATTTCAATGGCTGAGAGTAGAATCTCGGGCGCAGATGAACCCAGCGCCATAAGAGTTAAATTTGAAACAGTCTCGTTCCATATTTTCACAGTTAGTACACGCTCCTTTCCAGTTTGCTTGTCTGTTATCCGTATTTCTTTTTCTTTCGACGTTATAATTTCTATGGCTGACATGAAGCGGTCGGAGATGATCGAAACGCCCAAAAAGAAAAACAGTAAGGCAAGCAGGTAGACGAAGGCTCGCCCAACAATCTCGCCAGTAGAAGGATTGCCTCCCCAAACAGGTAGAACAATCCCCGGTTTACAATCTGTCCTTAATTCGCATGTTGTATCGGCTCCATGGACGGTCTGTTGTAGAAAAGCGCACCATAATGCACATATTATGCCCGTATGAAGCGCAAGCCCTTTAACGTACGGCATTTTTAGTGGCACTCTACATCGATGAATGATAAAAGTGCGAACTGAAAAAAAACTGTCAACTTCGAAGTCCTCCCGACCCGAGGATGTTGACCGGACGCCGCGAAATCGGCAGAGCCCAATGAATCGTCAGTAGACTTGCGTTCAAACAGCGATATCTGGTGCGTAAAAAGCATAGAGATGTCTTTTCACATTCAAATTATCGTCAGCAAGATGCCAGCTGCTTCCATTCTTACTGGTTGGTGGAAGAAAAGGAAACCTACCAAGCAACTGACGGCGCTCACCAATTGAAAAGAAGTTGAATTTACTATGTATATATTATAACTGGCTGCGCATGCGCTCAATAACAGATACGTGTTTTGTGTTTAACCCCCGCCAAACGGAAATATTCCGAGTGGCGACTTGTTTTGATTTAACATAAATAGCAAACTAAACTGGCCCTTGTTTGAAGTAGCGCAAGGAAAGCACGTGAAATGAGAACTTAAAATTAATTTCCCTGTCAAAAGTATTTGAATACACACAAGTGCCAACGTTATTTCATTCTGTCGAGAAATTAACAACCAAATACAATGGCTTACAGCACTAAAACCATTTTTGTATCGTAAAAATGAATTTTAAGTGTAGCCTTTAATTTCGGAATGACATATCACCATAGTTTGTCCAAGTGCAAAAACAGACTTCGCACGTTGGGTAGAAGAACATTCTGGACGCCGCTGCCTTTATACTGATAGCCCGATGCAATCAGCAACCTGTTCTGCAACCATACCTATCTGCTATTATCTTATAACTTCAGAGAGCGTCTGACTAAACACAGAACAATTTGTTTTGCGATTGCAGTCATTTTCACCCCGTTATCTGTCACTCTCAGAACCCTTGGCTATTCATTCCTTTGGGGCTAGTGTTCAGTGTCGCGGATACCGTGAGAGTACAAGCTCAGTTGTAGCCTCCTAGTGGTTTGAATAAAGCGCTCAAGTAGCTTCATAACAAGTGTCTTTCTATTTCATCCATTGAAGAGCAGACGTTTGCTCCGCAAGGAAGGGTTTTTGTCCTAGGGAACGCCCTTCAATTGTTTACCGAGTACCTCATATAACAAAACGACCAAATTAATTGACACATTCAAGGATAAAATTATTCCCTAAAGAATTATATTTAATTGACACTTGAATAAACCGCCGAACCTCCTTTTTACGACTGGACAAAAGCATTGTTTCCTATTCACCTCGTTCCTTTTCGCTGGCGAGAAGCCGATATTTGAACGCTCATTAACAAGTAGTTAGTGCGTAAACATAGGAGATCCACGCAACAGACAACGAAGTGTGATTTAGCTGACCGCAGATTAGTGGCATCATCGGATTATCACAAAATCTAAGGCGCATTACGAATGGTAACGCTTGTGTTTGCTTTGGAAAGGGTTAAACTCTCTTACATGTCTGCTGTCTGTCAATGGGATAAAATACATGAAAGTAGGAATGACACATGATAAGCGAGCTTCGCAGTTCTAAGAAATATTTTCCAACACTCAAATCACTATGTTGACAGAAAAGGAGTCCATCATTCGATCACTATATTGACACACCCGGCTTTATGATACGTAGCTGTCATGACCTTATCGCAAAACTGTTTTAACAGCCCATGTTTGTTCAAAACAAATATTACCCACTTATAAAATATACGATCTTGGAATATTACAAAATTGTTTACTTGGTCTCTCCTTCTTAAAAGAGCTCCAGCGCCGCAGGAGCCAATACACTTTGACAAATGTTTATATGAAAGTGTGTCACGCCGTTAGCGAGAGATGCTGAAAGCTTTTTTTCATCGTCCAGCCTTTGCAACGCACCCGGAATGCCATTAAATTTCATTCCCAGGTTGTGCTATTTTTCAATCGAACTAAATACTTGGGTAAAACTTGTCAGCACACAAACGTAGCAAAAAAAAATTAGTGTAACATTTAGAAGCGCTTATCGGAACAACATGGTGTCTAGGGTCGTTGGAGATCAGGTAATTGAAAGGTTGTTTTGAGGTTTTTCACTCCTGCTGATTTTTCAACGATGTGGTTTCGAAAGTATCGATCAATTAAGCTGTAGTCGTGTTGCCGTGCTATTGCTGAAAATCAAGCGTGGGCATGATTCCCTTGCCACTACATGCCATTACTGTAGGAGCTTTGTGTCAGCCGTAACGCTGTTGAACAAAGGCAAGCTTGCACTGCAGAAAACACAAGTTTGCATGCTTGTTAGGTCAGTGGACCATTCAGCCGTGACAGCTGTTGTATTCAAACGTGCGACTGTCAATAAGGCAAGAAGTGACGTGACGCAAGACTGAACTACACTAGCTCTGTCCTCGAGTCTAAACTCAACTCAACACTGAACACGAGGGTGCAACGCTTAAACATTCCACCAGCGACAGAGCCAAGCTACCACACGCTTTAAAACGCACATTGCCTTTTGATAATAGCATTCTGGCAAACATCAGATCACACTGGTCAATTGGGGTACAAAAACTGATCAAGTGCTGTGCTCGACTTAATCACGACAGGATACTCACGCAATACATGTTCCTTCACCAGGGGGTTCTCCTCGGTACAATTTGTCTCCCGTCAACCTCTCTATTTGAGGTTGAAGCAATGAACAAAATTCAAATTAATGAATGTTGTGAATCCTGCAGCGAAACCACGGTAGTCTTTCAAACAGTTCCATGTAAAAACGGCTATAATTTTTAAGGTTTGGCGGTGTTAATAGGTCAGCCCATCCCTCTGTTTTGTGACAAGTTTGTATTATCTAATGAGCAGCCTACGTTACGGTTATTAGGTCACTGTTTAGTTCGTTACACGCCCTTTTCTACCCTCTGGTGAACGTGATCAACGACTCATTCAGACTCGCTCGATCGAGAATATATCAAAGTAACACCAATATTCGTTGCTGTATCATTAAAGGAGTCTTTTTATAAATGCCAGAGGATCACTCAACGCGAAAGATTAGCATGACAATAGTTTTGTTGATAATCAACCTGTCTTATTTTAATTCAACACCATTGTCCTTGCTTGCTACAATTATATTGCACTTTGAATTTATTTCGTGTCTTGAGTTCTTTCAAAGCGCTTTACTGAGTATAAATATATCCGGTAATTTTATTTACACTATTTTCTACACTAATTGCCGGTGATGTTTCAGTGATTTCTAACCCACTATACGTCTATTGCTAGTTGATGGACCTCGGCCAACCATTACTAAGTTTATCATTTTGTGCTTGTCCATGATTCTTGAAATGTGACAAGCCCTCCGTGTTGTTTGACAAGACCAACTTCACTGCGCACTGACTGACTCAGATTGTCCAGCGCTCGATGTTAAGAACTGGTTTTGTTCTAGTAGTAATTTGAAGACCGTTTTGCACACGTTGAAACTAGTTAGGAGGTTGTGGCAGGCGAGTTGAACTGGTTGTATGAACCTCGGGTTGGTAAGTCAGGAGAACAATTAAGACCCATATATGAAGCAATACCTAGACAGCAATAAGAAACAAAAAAAGCTTTATCAGTTACTTTGTCCACAGGATACAGAACCTCAATATGAATAGATACAGGAAAACAAAATAGACCTATTGATACAGCTGAGTAAGGTGATAAATTTTAGCTTAATCCCCGTTGCACAATGGTTGATAATGACTCATTCACGCCGTAGTAATAAAAGTTAACGTGGTTAGGGACTTAACTTTGACATGGAGTAATTGATAATGAAAATCTTGACCATCAGAACAGCAGAAGATACACAAGATTTTTGTATCAGTTATATCTTCAACTATACAGGAAACTCAGAGACTTGTTCTTCAGTTTACCACAAGTTTATAATTATACTTCTGATCAAAGTAAATTTGGAAGGGTAGGATTCTCCTTCAAACCAGTTATGCTTGCAAAAATGTCCATCAATCAACCTCTAAATATCACTGAGTCTTGAATCTAATACGACAAACTGATCGACATTGTTCTAAGTAGTACATTGGATTTCATTCCACCGAAAATTGGCTCAGGCATTTTGATATGCCGGGAAGGACAAGAGAGGAACTAAAAACTCTATTTTTACTGTTTTGAAAAAGGAACATTAAGTTTGAAAGCCTCTTTTTTTCCTCTCCAGGGTCAAAATATCCAAACTTGAAACGTTCACTGGTGGTGATTTAAATGAAAATTAAACCGAAAATACCAAACAATGTAAAGAAAGTAAATACAAGACTAATGAATACCACGGAGAATTTCACTATCGTAAGTGTAAACAGAAAGATATTTTACTTACTTTTTACTTGAGTGTTTTATTTCACACAGATAAACAACGCAGATAACTTTCACATGGCGTTTATGAATTTAAATAATTTTCGTTACTGTACTGTGACATTTTAAAGTGAAAACAGACGGGTCCCAAAAAGAACATTTGCATAATCAGGATGCTAAGACGACAAACCCCCCATTAAAACAGACAAGCTGAGTACACTGAAAAAATGGGTAATACATGAAAGACAAGAGAACTTTACCATGTAAATAATGACAAACAACCTCGCAACAGGATATCGTCTCAGAAAGAGGCCAAGCCTGATACTGAAACAGAAAAAATATCTAACGTCAAGAGGAAAAATTCTTATCCTTCAATAGCTATCTAAAAAAAGAGTTAAAAAGGTCTAACAATGAGAGCTCCGCTGCATAATGTAAAAAAAAGTCGACATCTTAAATACTACGGTCGACCAACGGGCTTATTGGGAGTTACTAAGAGCAAATCAGCTTCTGCGATATATTATCTTGAAAACTATCTGTTTTGACTTGAATTTTTATATTTCACGTCTCCTCGAAAGGAAATTGATGTCAGAAAAAATGGAGTTGCATTAATAATCATTTCTTAAATGGATGATCATAGACGAAGTATCTGATTCTAATCAAAAACAGTGTCGTGGCGCTAAAAGGGTTTAAAACACGCCATAAATCTGTTTCTTTACAAGTGATGTAACAGAGAATTAACTAAGAAGTGTAAATTTTAGTGCTAATTTAACCCATGAATAACCCACTGGG
>CM042750.1:3938288-3953276 GCA_022496165.2 Catalaphyllia jardinei
ACCGAGGTAAACCCCAAACTATGCAGAACTTTGTCATTTCACGTTGTTGTTTTGCAGAGGACGGCATAGAAATGTACAAAGACTTATATCGCACGTGCATAGCCAGCTGAATTCTGTTCTGCTCATTAAACGTTTTGTTTGGTGGTGTACTCACGCCGTGGTTTGCTTAAAAGCTCTCTGGTAAACCTACTCCCTGACAACATTAATACTTGCCTGAATTTGTCGATTTCATTAACTGCTCTTTTGACTTTTCTGGAATCATTCAGTTGCGAGGGCATTATTGATGATATTGACCTTACGCGAGACACTGAAACAGACAAACCAGTCAATATCAATTAAAAGACTCAGCGGCAGGGAAGAAAGGAATATTTTTGAAGACTAACACATTTCCACGCAACGTGGTAGAAAGCACCGCCTGCATGTGCGCCGCTCAGTCGGGTGACATGGTTGCCGCCGCGACATGCACTAAAGCTTGTATTAATTCTGCTCAGTGTTCGTAACAATTGTTTGTCCTGCTTAAAAATTCTGCACTGACAGCTTTTCCACACGGTAAAAGAGGCTTTTGTTTGTCTGTAAGTCGAATTCCAGTGCCAATCACGTTTTAGTTTCGCATTCATTCTTGAATATTTAATTTTTCATTTTAGAAAAAGTTTTAATTGCTACATTTTTATGGTTGCCATAGACATTTCTTCCCTGACGTTTCCCTCACCAAGTAAATAATAAATGATACAAATGGGAGCGGCTTCTGCCTCTGTCTTAAAGCCGTCCTTTACCGCCATTCACAACGACTGATAATTTTGATCCCAAATGTTTCTTCCAGCCTTCATTGGTTTCAAATCGGCCGTATTAAATTTCAGCTCTCCCTCAGTTTTCTTCAAAATGTCAGTTTTTCCTGGCTCAAAATAAAATTTCCTGACTTTTCCATGATCTTGAAGAATTGTATTTTTTCCTGACCCGTGGCAACCCTGCTTTGGCTCATTGGACTCTCTTATTCAGCCGGCATAATGCTGACTGCCTCAAACGATTCAAAATAACCTCTTATGCTGGAAATTCTGTAGGCAGGATTTATCCAAGAGTGCAAGCGATCATCCTAACCTTACATTGGGTCATTTTAATAACGAAGCAACTTTTCAACGGGGCTCGGGAATAAATTTAAAAAAATAACAAAAAACAAAACCCTTGACTAGTGAAAATAAAATGCACGAGTGATGGTGACTTTGCTTGAATGGGTCTCCCTTCTACTTACGGGTGTTTTCGTCAGTGTCATCAAAGCCGTCATAGGATGCTGAAGATCCTGCCATCAATTTGGAAGTAGACGCCTGAACATCTCTGTACTGTTTCTGTGATTATCCAGGAAAAAAAGCAAGTATGAAAGAAAAGAAGAAAAAAACCTAGAAAGTGTTTTGTATTTTTTGCACCCTTGCCCTATAAAAGTTCTTTTAGGTGGGGGTAAACGTGAAGGCTGTTTTGACGTCGCTTAACACGGTTTTTCTGCCAATATCTCGGTCACGTTTCAAGCGACGCTTAATCTCTATGCTTATTTCGTTAACCACTGTTTGGCGGTTTTGCGTAAATTTTTGGGCATATTTTTTCTGAAAGGATAGGTTAAATTGAGGAACATATGAAACGTTGAAGATTTGATGGATTTGAAAAATTGAAATCTGAAGTGTAGTAGATGGACACCAAAACAGTCCCCTAACAACCCGGGACTCTCTTCTGGGGATTGGGTGTGGGTGTGTGTGTGTGTGTGTGTGTGTGGGGGGGGGGGGGTCGACTGTCTGGTAGTGTTTCCAATTCGCTTTTAATGTTACTTCATATTTAACTCCTATTCATATGTACCCCGCTTTAAGTGCTGCTTGGCTAATTAGTCACGTGCTACGTCCTGTAATCCTGTCTTGTCGAAATCTGCCACAATGGAGGCTCTGGTAAGTGGACACCCACAGGACGCGAAAACCCTGTCCGTAACTAAAATACCCCTTAATTGTCACTTTTGTTATATTGCCTTGTGCGATGCCACGATAATTAGGGAGTTTAAGAAGCTACTATGGCGACGCAGAAGACAACGTCGATTAAAATACGAATCTCGGGATACTCTTAAGTCATTTACTTTGTTTATCACTGTTAAAACCATGACGAAACTAAATCTGGAACACCGCAATAACTTTGAAACAGAATCTTCAAAACTTAGCCGAAGTAACTTCGGTCGTGTGGGTTCTTTTACGTCCCCTGCTAACCATAACATCGAAGGTGCAGAAGACGGGGCCTACGGTTTATAGTCCGAGTCCGAGAAGAACGTCTAACCATTTGCAGATATTTTACAGTTATATTATTTTACGACCCTAAGTGTTGGTCCGGTCTGGGGCTCGAACCCTCGACCTACCGCACAGCAGTCCGGAGCTCTACCAAAGAGCAGGGCATGAAGTTCCCGGTGTTGTGGTCTGGCCTTTGTTGTGACACTGTGAAATGCTCGGAGATATTAGCTCATATAGAGCAACTCTACAATCCGAGGGTAAGTAAAGTATTCACTTCACTTCACTTCACGTTCATCCGACAACGCAGAATTTGATCATTTCACGTTGTTGTTTTGCAGACGACGGCAAAGAAATAAACAAAGATTTATAACGCACGTGCACAGCCATTGTTTTTCTCATTAAACCTTCTGTTTGGCGACGTTGCCGTTGTCGCCGTGGGTTTTTTAAACTCCCTACTACAAAGGGTAGTGATATAGTTAACAAATGTTTACGAGTCAGACCCAATTCCCCTTCGGCGGGTTTCCGCTTAAGGGAGTTAAAAACAAAGGAAAAGGTTCGATCGTAAGCCCTCCAAGTGTCCACGGGGGATTACGAGAATGTCCGCCTGTGGAAACGAGTTAATACAGAGTTTGTAACAGAGTTCAAGCGGGGTTTTGTGAAGGAGGTCATAAGAAAATTGTGTCCGGTAAGAGAGCTTCCGCTGCATCTTTAAAAATCTTTTTTCTTCAATGAACAAAATCTACTCGTTTCCCTGATTACTTCAGCGAAAACAAATACCTCGATTGATAAAATCCCAGCGTTTCTACAGGCGTTTAATTTCTGTGTTCACGACTGCGCAAAGTGGGATCTGGGTCGAGCTACCAGTGACGTCACTTCGGGAACTTTAGAGACTTTAGTCTGAGCTTTGAGGACTGTCAAAACATATTTGGGTTGGACAGCTGCGATGTATCTATTTTTTTCTATTTCGAAGTGCAGTTCGCCGGTCGAGATCGCCGCGTTGTAATTTAGGTAAGGGAAAAAGTGAGTTTAGTTTCCCCTCGACCCTCAATGTTCCCTGGGGCGAATTTGAGGGCCTCGGGGAACCAAACCTCGCGACCAGTTATCGAGTGCTCATTGTTTCCATGATCAGGTTAACATGCCTGTTCTAGCCAGGTGATCTGGTGACGTAATGAAGAGGCCTGGGCACAAAAATTTTAATGCCGTATCCCACAGCCGCTCGCGGTCTGAGGTGTTGTTTTTGAATTTAACATGGCGGTCGCGATGGCAGATCTCGTCGGTTCTACTTCAACTTTTACTCCGCATTCAGTAACAGTAAATTTGGGAGACACGGAAAATGATCTGTTACATTTTGGCAATAGGAAAACAACACCTAGGACCGCACGTGGTTGTGGGATACGGCATTAAAATTTTTTGGCCGAGCCTTTTCATTACGTCACCAGATCACCTGGAGAAGACGCTCATCATTATGATGAAACTTTACTTCAGTGTTAGAATAACAATCCTGCACTGATGTACATGGGGACACCAATTAATTCTGGTTATTGACAAGGTATAAAATATACATTATGAGGATATGAAGACATGATTGATCATCGCAGTTGCCAGTGCACACAACTTGAGCAGTTTGTAAAGTGGCCACAAACGTGGCCAGCTCCCAGATGGCTTGATAGCTCAGGCTTTAATTTCACAACTGCAGAACTGCGATTATCAATCATATATTCACATCATTCTCCGCAGTTCAAATGTATGAAATTTCATATATTCACTTGTATAATATGGGACTATGATAAGTGCAGGGTGTTCCTACCTCTAATCTTTCCAGTTGTAACACCAGAGAGTTCTTCTCTGTACTAAGCGCTTCGATTAATGTTTGTTTCTGGATGAGGTTTTCAGTCAGTGCTTTAACTCGATTGCCCAATTCCTCTTCACTTGTAGATGTAAGCGCCTTGGTTGCAAGCTGTGGAGGATGAAACGAAGATTGAAGGAAACAGCTGCTTCTTTTACAATGTAATAGCAACACTAATACCGTGCAAGTTAAAAAAGGACACAGAAACGTAAATTTCACCCAGTGTGTGATGTAAAATATAACTCGGGCATACCATGTGGCACGAAAGTTTTGCCGAAGGTTAAGTTTACGGATCGCCTATTTTTGTTTTTTTTTGCGGGAACTTATTTTTGCGATTGTGAAAGACTGGTTTTTCGAAAGTTCTGGTGTAAAATTTTGCGATTTTCAGGAAGTCGAGTTTACTTGATACAACATTTTGAATTACCTGATTTCTCAGTTTCTGAATCTCATTCTCTCTCTCCTATAGAAAAAAATAGACCGGTTTGTGAGCAGACAAATGTAGCACACACAAAAGGAATCACTGAAAAATAACCTGAAATTGAAATCTACCTGTATTTGTGCCATGAAGCTGGTTTTAGTTCCTCGTACTTCATCTTGTGCATGTTGGAGGTCCTAACAAAACAAACGATTGTTAGCTTACGACTGCAATGCAGAAATATTCGTGTCTGTAAAGAGATTCTCGATCGTGATTAGTTGTCCGCGCGCCTCTTTATCAGGGAATTGGTGCACGATCACGTGGGTGTCCAATTACAGATATCCAATTTAATTTTTTTAATTGGATACATACGCCCTTCGTACGTCAATTTGATGAGTTTTAATGGCTTCCTAAATATCTACTACCTTTCATTTTTCGTTCAAAAGAAGTTCTTAATAATATCAAAATTTGCTATTCCCCTAAATTGTACTCAACTCGGTCCCGTTACTATTACTAACCATAACAATTTAAGAAGGTCGAGAACTCTTGAAAGGGCCAGACGAATTTGTTGTGAGGAATATACTAATACAATGTTCTCTGCCTTGTCAGACTAAGGCCTTATTTATCGTTCTTCAAAAGTAATCATAGCTTAAATTATGTGAACACTTATTTAGCTTCAATTATGTGAACGTTTGTTTAATGTACAGGCCTGTTTAATATCTAATTAATCAAGTAAAGCAATACTGAAGCATGGCAGGTACGGCAATTCAGGCACACATTTAAAAAATATAATTATATAACAATTATTCCATGAGCCCGCGTTGGATATGAAGTGATAAAATAACCAACGAGCGCGTAGCGCGAGTTGGTTATAATCACTTCATATCCAACAAGGGCGAATGGAATAATTGTTTTAGTAAATTCTCAAACCGGGGTTTGCCGCCGATTTTCCATATGACGTAAAACTCCGACTATTTAACAATTAGACCCGTAGCTCGAAAGGGCTACGGGTCAATAGCCCATGAGGCGAAGCCGAATGGGCTATTGACCCGTGGCCCTTGAGGGCGAAGGGTCTAATTGTTTTAGTATCACCCAACTAGTCGGACAGAAAAGGCAATAACAAAGTTAGCAAATGCAGGTTTAGGAAATATTTGTTTGGGGAAAAAAACGAAGGAAAAACCGGCGAATTTCGCTACTCGATGACTATTACTATTAGACCCCTAGTAGCGTAGCCAATCAAAATGCAGGAGTTGCATTAGTCCACTAGTTGGGTGATACTAATGGCTCATAGTCGGAGTTTTTTAGCCAATCAAAAAGCTAGAAATGCAATAGTCGGAGCTGAGAATTTACTATCATTATATTTACACACATTATGTATAATAAATATATATTTCCCGAATTATAAATATTGAATGAAGCAACCAAGAAATAAACATACAGTCATGTGACTGTTTTCACCTGAAGATGTTGTTGAATTTGCTGTTCACAAGCTTCTCTTTTCCTCTTTTCATCCTCCAAGACACTTTCTAATTCCTCTACCTTCTCGCGAGCCAGATCAGCTTCTGATTGTTGTTGCTGTTCCAGGTCCTATGAGATTAAGTTTCATTAGATTTTGAAACGCAACATCTTCATGGGTTTGAGCGCTTACTTCATCGACAAATTTAAACAAGTTCCAGTGTATCAATGCTAATGAAACTTTGGAAAACTGTTCACATCATCAGGCATACATTTATCGAGCCGTTTTTAAGATTTTCGAAAAAGCGTTTAAACTCGAAAATTGTTCTAAATTTATTATGTAAGTGAAGTTGAAAAAAACCGCGTTCTCAAGATCAAGAAAAAACACAATCCAAAAAAACTTTCATGGCTTCAAGACACATTTTGGTGTATTTTGGAGCAATTTCATTAAAACAGCGTCGTCCCTTCAGTCCATTTAATTTCAATCGACAGAAAGCATTGTTTGAAATAATCTCGCGATCTAATTAAAGTTAAACAGAATTTTTTATTATTTTATTATTTATTTTTATTATTTAGTTTTGTCCAGAAAAATGCTATCGAGCCACCTTAAATCTGTTTCTCATATTTACCCACAACATTCGAGGTTGGGATAGCTGTTACCAGCTGAAGGCAAATGCTAGGACTGGTTCATGTAATAACAGTGCTTAATTGTTATAGACTCTAGTGAATAAAAGTGTTCTCCCATCACAAGAAAAAAAAAATACCACTATGACAGAATGATGGAGAGTAAGAGAAAACGATTGATTACCTGTAGATCAGACTTGAGTTGCTCCATTTTGTATTTGATCTGGTTAACTTCATCTTTAAACATGTCTCTTTCATGACAAACCTCCTCATATTCTGAACTGCTGATACCACTGGTAACCTCTCCGCTACTTCCATCACGAAGACTTGCTATGACTTTGTCTTTAGCCTGACAGGAAAATGTTAAGTAAAACCTGTCAGTGAGTTTTAGTTACCAAAGAAAATCTGAATAAGAGAGTAGCTACTAAGCCATGAACCAACAAAACAAAATTAATATAAACTATAAACTATATTATCCCAATTGAAAACCACTTTCATTTAATCAGATTAAAATCTCAGTCATGCCTGGCAGTAAAAATGATTACCGGTAGTTTGGAGTACATGTGCAAATCAGACAGTGGAAATACCTCATGGCAGCAGACACTATTACCTGAAGGATTCTGGCTGCTTTGTCCTTGTAGTCTCTCAGCTCTTGCTTTGCAGTTTCCATATTTGCTTTTGCAGTTTTAAGTGCTGCTGCATTGTCACTACTCTTATCTATAATAAGGTTAAGGAGTGCAAGATGCTAAATGTAATATGATGAAAATAACAGATTGACTATTGGCACTAAGTAAACTGTTCTAAAGACACCATCAAAATGTGTGATATAGGATCCAGTTTGATCAAGTATATTTTCCTGAATAAAACTAAACAAATAGCTTTCATTTGGCAAAAAAAATGACCATGGATATTTTCCAGTAGACATTATCTGTTTCTCAAAGCAAACAGTTTTCAGAGATCATATCTTGAGGAAAACGGTGGCATTTGAGAAACAGATACTGTGAAAGTGATCAATCTTTTATTAAAAAATACATAACTCACAGTCATGGGACTGAATTCATACATGTAGAATTTACATACTTGGTGAATTACATTATTATTGTCCATGCATTCATGGAAAAGTATCCGAACACATTTTTGTGCCACATAAAGGCTATTGTGGTTATTATCCTTCAAACAAGCCCAGTTTTGGAAACTGGGGAATGAATGAATGAATGAATGAATGAATGAATGTGTATTTATATACCACACATATCATGTCTCATGGGGGTTTACAATAATTGTATTGAGTGAGATCGAACGACAGCTTGTGAAGGCGCCTCTGGCTGCCACTATCAGTTCATATTTGATCTTACCCACCCACCCAACCCATGCATGAAATGTGAGATGAACTAGAGATAGACCACCACACCGGGAACGTGCCCTACTCTTTTCAATGAGTGTGTGGGTTCTTTAACATCCCCTGCTAACCATGTAACACTGAAGATGCAGGAGACGGGGCCTACGGTTTATAGTCCTTATCCAAGAAGACTTGACTGTCTAACCATTTGCAGATATAATTATTACAAAGGCAGCACATTCTCCTCAGTTATTTTAAGAGCCTGAGTGTTGGTCCGGTCTGGGGCTTGAACCTTCGACCTCCCAACAGCAGACTGGCGCTCTACCAATTGAGCTAACCAGGCAGCGGTTAAACTGGTGAAGAGGTTTTTCTTCCTACTATCGCCGCGAAACATGAAGATCGGAACGCTTTCAAGTAAGTTTTGATGACAGATCACATATTTAAAGCAGCTTTTCGGATTTGAGAAACAAAAATGGTAATGTACATTATTGCTTCGAGTTATTACTCGAATATTCCCCAGTTTTAGCTGGGGCATATTCTGTTTCAGTCACTTGAAGCATTTAGATCAATCATGCACAAGATTCGCACAAGCCAAATTTGATAGATTACAGCACTTAGTACAATAACAAAATTACGGATTCAGTATTCATTTAGCCATCTTCCCCTTTTGTCCTTTTTCACAGGAACCTGTAGCCAATCAGGTTAAAGTAAAGACAATAACAGCAAACATCTACAGTATAAGCAGCTAGTCTCTAGTAATAGGATACTCTTTTCTTCATTAATTTTCTTTTGCATATTTTTCAGGGACTCGGCCATGGCTGCTTGTTCCTCTTGAAGTTTGGCTTGCCTGTCCATGGCCTCTTGCTAACAAAAAATAATAAAAACCAATATTCTCATTAGCAATATTTTTTTAACATTACCTGCTTATCTGTACTTTTTTTGGGGGGGGTGGGGGGATAAGGAGGGGGCAATTCTGCAAAGGTTTGGGTGAGGGTGTGTATCCTGAGGCTACCTTATTTCAGGCAAAAAATCTGTCTCAAAACCTGAGCCAAAAATCAATACCCCAATTCAGATCTCTAAAAGTACTATATGGCCATAATATATGACTGCATGCATTGCAGCTAAACAGAGATGGCTTCCATTCGATGTGTAAGCTTTTGATGCTGAAAAAGCTTGTAAACAAAATACCTAATGCTAAGCCAGGGTGAAAAACACACTCTACTTCAGACCAAAATGATTGAAAGAAGACCAAAACACCTCAAAACCATACCCTTTGGGTCCACATACCAATATAGCCCATATAAGAAAGCCCCCCCCCCCCCACACCCCTATCGCCAGCCTCTGTAGTGTAAGTGCAATGTTCCTATGATGATGGCATACCTCCATTTTCTTTTGAGATTCCTGTTGAGTTTTAAGTTTGTTCTCAGCCTCTTCCAGTTTAGCTTTTAGTGTGTCTAAAGCATGACTGTGAACTCCAGTAGATGCTGAGTGATCCTGCAATAGCCTAAAAAAACAACAGCAACTCATGAAAAAAACAAGAATTGCTATACCGCTGAGGCTTAATGCAAACTAAAACAATTTTTTTACTGATTCATGGTCACATTTATAGTCACACCACCGATGAAAAAAAGCATTCCAAATTTGAGTGTTCAAAACATTGCTACCATGATAAAGTCTCCACTGTTTAGATTCAAGTGATTTTCAGTTTTTAGGCAGGCATTACTTGTGAATCAACATTTGCTATCCATGGTTGAATTTTAGTCCATATAAACTAGGGATTTGACATATCAGGACTGTCATTAGGTTTTAATTCATCTGTAGCCTTGATCTTCACACCTGTAACAAACTTGTTACTTTATGGGTGAGTTGTATCAACTACAGGCTAGTTCACCCGCAGCATCAAGGGTCCATCAAACATACATGTACTCAGCCGTAGGTGCCATGGGTTACGGTCCTTATTGACAGCTCTGCATATCCTCATATATTACATAACATATACATGACATTCTTCTTCTGAGGGTCAGACTGCTTCAAGACTTGAATTTGAAAGTGGTCTGATCAGACATCCTTGATCTCCGTTGTATACAATATGGGGTAATTCTTCTTTTCTCATTTATAACATTAGGACTCCTGGGAAAAAGCAGAACTACTGTTGGACCCAGCTGATTTGAACTGGATTTTTTCAAATTCCCTGTTATTTTGAATGCGAAACCATTTCCCTTGGATTTGCTCTTCAGTTCTTTACTATCAGCTATTTTGAACTCCTGCTATTTCATACAATTTTTCATTTCCCCTTCAAGTAGCTGGGCTCGACAGTATCTGTTTATCACCAGACCTTTCTCTTTCTAGCTGGTATTCTTCAATTTGTTGTTGTTTGCTCTGCAGTTCCTGGTCTGACTCTTGTATCCTTACTCGTAACACAGCCAGCTGTGAGTCCTTGGCACTAAGCGCCTCAGTAAAGTCCTCCTCCTTTATTCTCAGCTGCCTTGCAATTTCCTCAGAAGTTGATAACTGTTCCTGGCTTCTTTGAAGCTGTTTCTCTGATTCTTTTACTTCTGTGGTACATAAATGAGAATTTCTTTTAACGAACTTCTCTCCCATACAAGATACATAAAAAATTATAATAGCCACTCTTGACTTCTAACTTCAATAGCATCATGACAATATATCAATTATTATTATTTATTTGTTGCAATTTTCCCTTTTTTCCCTCTGGCCAAGAGCTCAGAAAGTGGCCTGTAAATAACTACTTGGCATAACTACAAATAATGGCCATTAAGATCAGACAATCATGATAATTATATTAGTGGAAGGTGACAAGACAGTAGATTTCACACAAATGAATATACATGTATGAAAGAGCATATAATTATTTAAAATGCACAGAAAGACATATTATCATTCCAGTTATGCACAGTCAACATTGCAACACCAAGGCTTGAAAAAAAAGTTTAGGCCTGAATGGGATTCAAACCCATCACTTCTGCAATACCGGTGTAGTGCTCTACCAACTGAGCCATTGAGGCAACTGGGAGCTGGTCACTTTGTGAGTTTGTAATATACCCACAGATGGTGAAAACAAATGAATAAATAAAAGAGCATATATTTGTCAGGCTTTAATTTCACAATTACTGCTTAAGTTGTGTGCATACTGTAACTGCGATGCTCAATGCCTTCATATATTTCTTCACAGTTCAACTGTATGCTCTTTGAAATATTCATATTTATTTTTTTCTCAAGCATATCAGCGGGCCAGAATCTTAAATCCTTGAATTTGATTGGCTAATCTTACACGCGTGACTGGTCCTGCTTTTTATGATACGGCCCATGGGTCGGATTTTTCCCGCTGCCTAAATTTTGCTTCTAAACGTTAGTTGTAATTGTCAATCTTTTTTACACATCCATCGACGATTAGTCAACGCAAGTTTATTTATGTTCTCTTTAAAATGGCAAGGAAAGTCACTGTAAGTAAATTCAGTTGGGTGTTTTGAAGTTGTGAGAGTTTGCTTGGTTGTTTATAGCTTGGCACTGCAATGGCGCCTAATCCTGCACTTCCCTCGCTGTACAATTTGAATCAATTTTCAGTCAAGTGTATCTTTTTGATTGTTGCTGTATTTAGGAGAACTTCTGTAGAATACACTTAACGAATTTCCCCACTTTCTGCTATTCAATTTCAAGTGTTTTTAAAAGTGACGACTGAGAGACATTGTTTTGTCTACTATCTGAATTATTCGCTCTTTACCAAGATTTTTTACAAATCGTTAGTAGACGGTGCGCTAGCCGATTCAACACATTCAATGACAAGAGTTGCGTAAACAAACCCATTAGTAATCTGTAAAGCCAATTTACGGCAGGAAAAAAATAAACATGTTATTTATCGGGCTAGGTCGGTCCGTATGGGAAAAAACTGTGCTTGAGTATGGCCCTCATCCTTCGGCCTCAGGCCATACTCAAGACCCCAGGCACAGTTTTTTCCCATACGAACCTCCCGCCCGGTAAATAACACATAATTATGTATTCTTCTTAGCATCCGCAGGTATACTATGAACCCACAAAGTGACCAGTTCCCAGCTGGCTTGATAGCTCAGGTCTGTTCTGAGTGCTGTTTTCACAGCTTTAAGGTTACGTTAATCTAAACTTCTTAAGGACGTTCGCGTCAACATTTTCTAACATTAATTTTTTTCTGAAAATTTTACCATTGAAAGATGACGAGTTAGTGACGTCAGAAATGTAAAAAAAAATGGGGGGGTCACCAACTTCGCTTTGGAGAGAACATGCCTGGAAGAACACCTAAATCTGAGTAAATCGGGCTTCAATAGCGAAGAAGACCACAGTGACTGCAAGTCCCAAAATATAGCAATTAGAGCTTTAAAGGGAAATGTTTTCTGCCAAATATGGTTTAAATGGACCTAATAAGCAAATTCAGTCAACTGTTGAGGTTCCTCAAAGAACAAGTTCGCATTTAGCGACCATAGTTTCACGCGCCTTGTAGCCGCAAGATGGCAGGATTCCATATCCGTGGACAAAAATCTTGAATTTTTTTAACTTCCCATAATGATTTTTTGTTCATTTTTGGACAATGTGGAGATAATTGTAAATAAAATCTCTTTTTGAAACTTAGTGTGTGTGCTCGATGCATGATGTGGCATGTGAATTTGCTTGCACACTAAGGATGCATAGTAGCAATTACCATGAACATGCTTAAAAGGTTACCCTTACTTCTTTCAGCTTCCTTGGCTCTTTGCACTACAGAAACCATTTCTTCATTGAGTGATGCAACTTCTTTCCTAAGTAGTGTGTTCTCTAGTTCAAGATTGGACACACGGTCATCTGCTGGACGTTGCCTGGTATCATTAGTGTTATGCTGAGGCATGTCCTGTGACTGAGGTTCTTCTATGCTGGGCCCATTTGGCATGTCTGTTATGTCTACCTTTTTCTCATCTGCCTCTGCAGTGCTCTTGGCAACAATTCCTAGCCACAACAACAAATGAAACACACAACATCACTTCACATTACTAGGAGGCAGCATGGCCAAGTGGTTTAAGGTGCTGGATTTGAAATCTGGAGGTCCTTGCTTCAAATTCTCCACCCTACGGCTATCTGGATTTGTTCTTGGTAGTTCCAAGTTCAAATCCTCAACCTCATGTAAATAGCCCACTATTCAGCCTCCCGCCAGTTGGAATACTTCATAGCTCATGTTCCATTTGTACTACTTGCAAATTTATTAACAGTGTCCCCAATTAGCACAACAGTGCTAAATAAATTAAAAACTTACATAAAGTTGTCTACTCATTTTATTTATTTATTTATTTATTTATTTATTTACTATTTTATTAATTTACCCCTTTAATCAAGTAAAAAGCAAGATGAATTTGATATTAGCCAGCCATATGGTTCTGAAATATTATTGTACATTTTTTGGGTACATTCCCATGCCAATGGGTGTCATGCATACTATCAAAAAAGTGATCTTTGCACCCTGCAATAAACCTAGTAGTTAAATGATCTAGCCTTATCCCTCTGAGTGTTTAGAGACACAGAAACTTGGTAACATTAATGAATAATTAAATTTTAATCTAACTCTCAAACTTTTTTGGAGTGATGAAATTGGGGTCATAGTATCATTTTATTAATTCAAACCAAAAGTAACTAAAGATGATGAAAGTAATGGAAGTTGTCATTTAGCAGATGCGTGTACCTTTAAACTCTCAAAACTAACACAAACAGAAATGTACCACAATCAGTACAGACAATACTTAAACTCTAAACTCCGGGGATCAGCAGACACCTCACCCTCATTAATTCTTCCATCTGCGACATCACCTTGTAGCTTCTCCACAGCGTCACTGGTTTTGAATGTTGCTTCAGATGAATTGTCTGTCAATATCTTTGGCTTTGCAGGCTTTCTTTCCTTAGAAGCAGGGAGATTACTGTTAAGGAACTCAAATAATTTATCATCATTTTTGTTTTCTGTTTTTGTCACCCTTGGGGGTGTTCTGGAACCAGAAGTGGGAAACCGAGGCTTGATGGCAACTGTCGGACCACCTGTTGCGAGGAAACAAAACAGTTGAAGCTATCAACACAAAAGGAAACTTTAAACAATTCAGTTCTTGACAAAGCTACCAACAGAAAACATGTCGAAAACGTTTATAAATGTAGACAACTAGATAAGTGATAGATGTGCACAAGATCTTCACAGTACTATCAATAAGTATTATCGTCTGCCAGAGCTCTGCCAGGTATTGTCATGAATCTCCCGCAACACCATCAGCAGTTTCTAAACAATTGCTCTCTAGAAAAAGTTTTGGATCTCTCCTATTTCTCTCTGATGGGTGCTACACCAGGACAGCCAACAACTTCAAGCCTTATTAAAACCACTGGCTAACATCTGCAAGCGAGATAGTACTTTCTCAACTCTCAATAACTCAAACCTTGTTCAATTTCTCTTGAAGGTTCAAGGTATCTAGAGTTGACAGTAAAAGAAAATCCTTCCCACCTAACACACTGCTTTCACTTGATGTTCTTGAACTATCAACTCCCTGGTTATTGAATGGCACAGGAGTTAATATCTGAGTTGGTTCAGGGTTCACTGTTGTCGGTCCAGCTGCAATGAATCCAACAGGTTCTTGATTGACCTGTTCTTTGGTAAGTGCTGAGGCTGCGGCAGTGTCAACCTTCTCCAAAAGGGACTCTGCTTTGCCAGCAAGCTCAGTAAACCAGGACATACTGACTTGTATCTACAAATATGGAATAAATCAATAAATCAAGGCTAAGAGTTATGGACATGGCTTAAGCTTGCCTGTGGCTAAAATTCTGAGCTCTGATAGCCACAATAAATGGTATCAAGACAAAGTGTACGACAGTGAAGGAGTCCAATTTGTTATTTGTATGATTACAGACAGAACTTGATGAAATAAAGATCTAAAGCTAGTAAATAAATGAAAGATGATATATTTGAACTGCAAAGAAAGATATAAAGATACAGTATCTATGATCATTACAGTCATACTCACAACTTAAGCAGATGTGAAATTAATGCCTCAAAAAAGCTGCGTAA
>CM042750.1:3953376-3955876 GCA_022496165.2 Catalaphyllia jardinei
TAAGTTGTGTATGTAAAATAAACTGTGATCGATGATCATTGATGTCTTTGTATGAAGATCTACTGCAGTTTAATAATAATCTGATAAGATATGCAGAAAAGTGATTGGTTATACTTTCACTGTGTGAATAAACAATGGAATACTTTCAATTGTCTTTAAGATAAAAGTTACCTATTCAATGGTAAAAGACATCCTGGTACTACAGTGTGCACAAGGGGTCTAGAGAACTCCTATGGTCATCAAACACAAACACCCATTTATAATAGCCCAATTCTGATATCTTAAAATTCCAACCTGGCTGCGAGGCTTAGGGAAATAAAACAAAAGAAATCGCATCAAGGATGAAGCATGAACAATTCATTTCTTTTGCTTTATTCCCCTTAACGTACTTCGGAGCCAAGTTAGAATTTTAATATATCGGAATTTGCCTACTATAGGGCAATGACTAGCAAGACAAAGCCTTATGGCTAAGACCATATACAACTTCTTTGACTTCAGACCGACAAACTGAAGGGGAAGATTAGAAGCAGCTATATTTGGGATATATGCTACCTCAAACAAACGCTTACAAAATAACTTATCTTGTAACACAGATATCGATCTTCCGAGGTTGTAATTTGTAATGTGTCAGTTGCAATACTTTCTGCAGCGACGGAAAAGTGAACTGAAATATTAATTTTTATCATGTTTTGCCTCCGCGATGATTGATGATGGACGTTAAATCATCTGCAACGTGTAAGCCTTTCAAATAATTTTATACATGGAGTTTAGCGTACCTTGCCAAAAATGCAACGCACCTCGAAAAAAACACCTTTCCGCTTGGGCAATCACAGCATCCACATTCCTAAATCTTTCTTGCTTTGTACAGAAATAAACTTATGACTCTTTGGTCGAAAATCGGACTATACTTTTCCGCTACAGTTGCAAAACAGAGAGAGAAAGAGAAGGCATCAAATATTACAGAGCCGCCATGTTTACATCGTACGTGTCAGTGTCCGTGCGCATTCTCTCGTGGTGCATCCGCTGTCGATTTCCTGTAGCTCGCCGTACGTTGGATTACGTAACGATATTAAATTTCAATTTACATCAAAACTCAAAATTCGAGTTTTTCAAACTGTATCAATAGAAAAGGAAATCTTCGATCAAAAACGTGTTCTCTTGGTGTATTTATAACAAATTTAATTGAACTAGGTGTCCAACCTTAACCTACAGTACAAACTATTTTCAACGACTGACTCTGGAAAGCTGGTACACTAACTTAGAACAAACGCCTCTTAACAGATGTCAACAACTACCGGCACCTTACAAACAACTTATCCGCGACGAAAACGAAACCGACAAACGGACTTCTAACAGACCGGCTTAATTATTTTGACTTACAATAGACGGACTCTAACAGACCAACTTGACTAACAAAAGACGGATCGAAACCGACCAATGACTGATGACTAACTTTACATGAGTCTTCCAGCCAATACCATCATGGCTTAACTGACCAATCACTATCAACGGACCAGACTTATAACATCATCGACTGACAAACACTATTCACTTGACTCTGAAGATGACTTCCGCTCAGGTTGTCGAAACGTCAGTCACCAACAACAGTTCTTTTCAGAACTATTCTCACCCGGACGATCACACAATACGAACTAGTGTCCAGTTTTATTCAACAAACAGAGAAAGCTGAGAGACCCTCTTCTTATAAGCTATCCATCTCCAGTGATGCTATGGTTATTAGAAGATTGGCTGTTAGTTTGGATGGTTAGAGTGGTAACGATAAAAAATGTAAATTATAAAGATTGTAAAGAAGGATAATCAGAGGGGGGAGGTTTGGTCTGCACTTGGTGATTTTGGGGGTGAAAAATAAGAACATTTTACTTATTACTAAAGCACAGATCAGAGTAACAATTACTCTAGAATATGTCATTGTAAAATTGTAGTGCACATAACTCCAGTTGATTCAAATCATCACATTTTATCATAAATACAGACCTAACATAACCTGCAAATATCTTGCACGCCATCTGGCTTCCAAATCTCCATCCAAAAGGGGGGTCAAAAGTGGTGACTCACAGTAATTGATTATTTGTGCCTTGTTCAGTGGGCTTTGTTTTCCAGAGACAGACAGTAGAACAACTATCAGCTGTCTCATCTTGAGGATAGAATTCTTAATTGAAGTGTAACACAATCACACAACTCTTAATTTGATTTCATTCAATGATTCCGATCAACAAGATAGAATGCACTATTTTGACAACAACTCAACAACAACTCTTTATATGTTTTTCATTTTACTGTGCCTTTCAATAACATCTGGATTCTAAAATTCAAAGCCCAACCGACAAATGCATTTTTTGCTACCATCAATCGAATGTTGGACGGCTCCTCCCAGCTTCCAACTACTGCTGAGCTTGCAGTAGTCAAATCATTCTCCACAGTTCAGACAACAAAACAGTGCTCGGCAGTAGTCTGGGAGGACCTGCCGAACATTTGATTG
>CM042750.1:3963376-3969173 GCA_022496165.2 Catalaphyllia jardinei
AAGACTATAAAACAAAAGGTAAATGAGACTTTTTTGTCCCATGCGCGTGACAAACTACACCATGACCGAACTAACATTTACCACATTTATCATATTATATATGGCTTGTTTTGTTTTCTCGCAGCTCTATAAATGACGGGATAAATCCGCATGAGGTTTCTTGAAACGGTTTTCTAGGGCACGCCAACTTTAGCAAAATTATCTGAAGACTAGGAAATTCAGAATGTTAACCGTCCTGTTCTCAATGTAGCTGTGCGCGACACACCACGGAAATAGCGTAAAGGCGTCTTCATCCAACGAACTCGAGCTAAACACGGGCGGTTTTGCGGTGCATGTCTGTAACAGTGCGGTGGCACTAGATCAAGGAATCGCACGATACTTTTGACTCTCAAGCGTCCGACATGACAGGTAGTAACCACTTAGTGATGTTAACTTCCTCATTTAAGATTGATTTAAAGAAAAATTCCCCATAAAGGTGTTATTTACCAATGCAGGGTTGCCTCTAAACACCGGAGTAAAAAAAATCCCGCACTTCTCATTGACTGCAAAACAATTATCACTGACCGTGCAGAATTATTACTCCGGCCAAGAATCAAAAGTAAAGGTTTACAGATATTTTTAAAAAATGCCCTGTCTATGGGAAAAAATACATTCCACGTGAAAGAACGCGCGAGAGGAAAACTCGTTGTGCTTGCTTTCCCGCCCTCACGCGAGCTTTCTTGGGTCCACTGATTTTGACGGACTAAGGCCCCGTCCACACTAATCCGTTTTCAAACGAAAACGGAGCTGTTTGCTCCGTTTTCAAAAAGATTTGCGTCCACACTTATCGCTTTCGTATCGTTTTCGCCCGTCCACACTACAACGCCGTATCCGTTTTGAAAACGCTTTTACACCCTCAGTGCGCATGGTAGCGTCTGTCCGCCATTTTGGATACTCATGGTCGAGTGGTCTGGCGCCTGGTCGTTTCTTTTTTGATAACGTCATCGTTTTCAGATAGCATAGTTTTCTCCGTCCACACTAGAAAACAGCGTTTTCAAATCGCCCCACTCTATCCGGAACAAAACAGCTCCGTTTTCGTTTGAAAACGGCTTAGTGTGGACAGGGCCTAAAAGAAAGGGGGGCTGCTTGTCGTTCTACTTGAGATTATGAGTTTGATCATTTCACTATCGGAAATCCCTATGAAACGGCCAGAAAGCTCAGTTTTCACTTGGTCCAGATGATCTCATGGTTACTTTCCAGTCTCGTCAGACAGGGTCTTTTTATAGCGATTTTAAATAAAGACAATTTTTCGCATGATTGAGCCCAATAGAGCGAGTCTTAGGTTGTTACCTTTATCATTGCAGTTTCATTGATTCTGTTCACCGCTTCTTTGAGAGCTTTAGCGCTTGGAGCAAAAACAGAAAACTGGTCTTCATCAATGCGATTGATGTCTGTACCTAAAAACATAAATCAGCAAACATGGAACTGGCTTGTGATTGGTTCATTACGCCACTTACTTTATTGTGATTGGCCAGATCCGCTTCTGTGGCGTCTTTTTCAACACACTCACTTAAAGCCGCTTTATTTGGAAATCACCTTTTATTACTTGTACTCTCCTGATCATTTTCACGTGTTAGCACTTGCGCAATAATCTAGTCCAGACAGATGTAATGTATATCGCTGTTTCTCTTTCTTACATCCTCGTTATTCGTTTTGTAAAGATGTATTTTTTTTTTACTATTATATGAATTTATGGTCACGCAAATAAAGCTTATTTTCGTAGATTGTTTTACAATAATAGCCACAATATAACTCATGCCCCATTCACACCAAAGCTTAAACATGTTTAAAAGCTGTTTAGTTAAACACGGTTTAAAATTGTTTTCTTTATAAAAGCTGCTTACTGATGTCTTTTTTTCTTCAAATTCAGCACAAATTAAAAAACACGTTTAAGTTCATCTAAATCCTGCATAAAAGCCTGAGTTGCAGTCTTTCTTTAATAGTTTTCATTTTTCTAAATCTGGTTTAATTAAACATGTTTAGTTGGTGTGAATGAGGTATCAGTTATACTGTTCCGTGTTGGAAAATTTTGTTTCGAAAAAGAATATCTGAAACATGTATTTTAACTAATTGAGGCTGGATCGGGATTCGAACCCATGACCTCTGTGATATCGGTGCAGTGTTCTACTGAACTGAACTATGAAGCTAACTTAACTGGGAACTGGTCATGTGGCGAGTTTGCAATATACCTGTACATGGTGAAGATATTAAAGAGAATATACGAAAAATATATTTGCCTTATATTTGATGGGTTCAAATCCCATTCAAGACTGCATTTTTTCAGGCTAATTTTTGCAACTGCTTGATATATCTGACGGTAAAAGTGCGATAACCGTTCAAGTGGAAATGTAAATAACAAATTCAACTTCAACACTTACCATGTTAGTTCAGGTTAGGCTGACAACGAGTGTCGCCCATGTGCTCAAAAGCTTTTGCTTATAATTTCTTTCTTACTCTTTTCTTGCAATCCGACGCAAACGACAACTGATCGATTGAAAAGGAAATCTCGCAATGGCAATAGCATGATGACCCCAGGCACTACAGGCTAATGTGAAAGAGTCTTACCTGTTTCTTCCTCCAAGTTCTTAAGGACTTTTGCTCCACCACTAAGCAGCTTTTTGGCTTGGTATCGAGGAACAGCTACGTTAACTAAGTGAAGGCACATATACACTCAGTCAGTCACTCAAAAGAACATTAAGACGAAATTCGATAGAAAATCGTAAACTTTCAGTATTTAATGGGCAGAAATAGTTACTCGAAATAAAACCTTAAACAATTTCTCATGGGAACTTTGGGCAAATACAGGTAATTGAAATTTTTATCTCAGTTTTATGTACCAGTACTTCTCAAGTGTTCCATATGAACTTCAAAATTTATTTTTGACATTTGCTGTTGATACAAATGATTTCTTTTGAGAATATATTTAAAACTGTCGCATAGAAGATTGTAATACAGAGTGAATAAACTCGGTATAGAGTTTTTGTCTGTTTGTTACACGAACTTTCCTTCTTAAAACAATGAATTACACATTGCCCTTCTACCAGAGTATGGGGTGGTTGTATGCTTACCGGTCGCTGGCGCATTTTTTTTGGGAGTTTTTCTGGCTTCACTCTGACATTCTTCAATAATATCCAAAACTTTCATCCGATCATCTGTACAATTTAACATACAAACAACTTAGCCATTGAGTCTTGGACTGTGGAAGCCGCCTCCAAACTCGTTCCCTGGGTCTCTTATCTAGACCCTGGGAACGAGGCTGAGCCGCTTCCTCGGCTTGTGTTAGTTCCAAATACCCTTCACAAGGGGAGATTACGGAGGCGGAGAGAAAAAAGACTTCACGGAGAGAGTAGAACCGTATTGAATTTATACTAGGAAAAGCAAACATTCTTTGGTCTTAAAAAACTTGGGCAAAAAATACACTTACATGATTTCATCTTGAGTCTCAATTTATTTAGATATTTGGCTGTCATCGCAATCATGTATTTTTTATCAAAAAGGCTTCCCCAGTCTCCCTTCTGTATAAAGATTACCTGTTGCTTTTGTTACTGCTTCTTCTACGATGTACAGCGGGATCCCTGGGACTTTGAAATCAGCCTGTCACAATTAAACACACAACGGTTAGTCAAGGGGGAACATATCTTCATTGGGGCAGTTGTATGGGGGGTAATTTATGTGTCTGGAGGGAGCACGGCATTACCTGAAGAGCTGTTATCCCTTGCCGGCTTCCAGCAAGTTTGAAGTCCATATCGCCCATGTAGTCCTCAATGCCCTGTGGATTTTGAACGATATTCATTATTTCACAACCCTACCGAGGACAAGGGAGGAATTTTCCGACACTCGATTGCACCAAAAGTGATATTCCATCTTCCAGTTTTCTGTCACTTAATTTTGGTTAAGAAAATGTGTTTTGGCTATACATGTTTAACAATTCATGTTTCCGCGAAGTAAACAATGTTTGGAGCAGGATTCCGACGGATCAAATATTGTTCTACTTTTTTACCTCCGTCAACAAGAAAGAAAGAAGCACATTTCACAATCAACGCTAGCTACTTCTGAGAAAATAAGCTGCATTTAATCTATTTTGACAGAAAACCAAGCAGCAGTGTTCACTGGAGTTAACTGGAGTGTCCTAAATTAATTGGTTTTGCATTACTACGCTACAACTACTCCACACGATTGGCCTAAAAACTCGCGCCAAATTTTCAACCAATCAGAAGTAAAACCAAAACCAGTGGTGACGCGCTTGCACACATTTTCCCGCGCTTCGTGTCAACTACATGTATTGGCTTCAGTTTTGATTGGTACATTGACCTGTCTGTGTCCTTTGTGATTGGCTAGAGTGATCACTATGATTTGGTTTTTACGCGCTGTAAGGAACAAAGCGTTCTTACCAAGATGTCTGTCAACAGACGATACTGCTCGATGTCATGTTTATCTGGATCCTCGGCATCACTGCTTGTTATCAAACCACAGGCAACCCCTCCAACAGGACGAGTGATTGGGACCCCTGCAATAAGTGGCTACATGACTCAGTAAGAGATTTGTAGTTCTATGGAGCGAATGCAAATGACGTCATGGCAGCCATAGTGGTGTTCCGAAACAATGAAACGGAGGACATGTTGATGAACCAAACCAATCCTCTGGGAGTTCAACTCTTTTCTTATGTAAACACTTTCATCTGCAAGGCCGCTGGACACATGAGCACATACGCTCTATATCAATATCAGATGAAGCTTCTCGATACGATTTCAAAACTGGATCTGGCGTGACTTGAGATTTAACGCTAATTTGGTTCAAAGCCTTGATATAGGTAATCTGACTTTGTCACGTGAACTGATCAATGTTGGGTAAGGAATGAAAAACACTTGCAATAACCCATTGCAGAAACGTGAGAGGACTGGGACGGGTTTCTTATACTAAATGAAAAGCTACCCAGCCAAGTTCAAGAGTTTTAGCGGAAAATTGTCCAAATGGAAGCCTTGCAAAATTCCATACAAACCCTTATCTTTCATTTGAATATCTTAGTTTTTCAGACGAACGGAAAACAGTCATCTCTTTCCCAGTCATCTCACGTTTTTGCAATGGGATATTGAACGGCCATAGTTATTTACCTGCATCCATCAGTGTCAGACTACCTGCACAAACAGATGCTAACGATGAAGAACCTGCCAACAGGAGTGCAATACAAGATTAGCCTGGTGAACAAGTCATGAATGTAACTCGTGCCTTGCACATCTACAAAATGTTATAGGAAAAGATCAAGTGCGCACGCGGAGTAACTATATTCAACTACAAGTATCCCCAGATAGGTAATGAGGTACATGCTCCATGTGATAAGCATCACAAAGTGTCCTCATTAATAAAATGACAGCAGAGCACAGTAGTAACAGGGTAGGGTAAAATTTCATGATTGGTTTACATTGAGTGATAGCTTAAAAGATGCATCACAATTCTACCTTTTTTGATAAGAATCCGGTATGCAGGTATAATTATTTTTGTTTAAAAAAAAGAACCAATCAGTCCGTACAATATTAACAATGGAAAGATGAATTGAACTGTTTGACTGGCCGTAGAAACGGGGTAAAATTATAAAGTATAATAAGTCGTATGTGTATGACGTCACAACCTCCATGTTGGCGTCCCTAAACAATGCAAAGTCGCCCATGTTGGTGTGCCAAATAAATCCTGAGAGATAAAGGGGGTAAGCTTCTGAACTGTGGTGCTGTGTCCGTGGAAGTATTACAAGATAATTTGGTTT
>CM042750.1:3969273-3986475 GCA_022496165.2 Catalaphyllia jardinei
GGTGTCTATTTATAGAGGTGTTTGTTACGGAGGTGTCCATATTATGGAGGTGTCCGTATACATATTATAGGCGTCCGTATTATAAAGGTGTCTATTTATAGAGGTGTTTGTTACGGAGGTGTCCATATTATGGGGTGTCTGTTACGGAACTGTTGTCTGTTGAGAGGTGTCTGTATCATGGAGGAGTCTGTTTATGGAGATGTCTGTATTATGCTGGTGTCAGTATTAAACAATAAATTCAGTAATGGTACCGCAATATCATCACCACCATTTTCATGTTGTATTTTCCCCACCCTAACTCAAAATACAAAAGAAAGAAAAAGTTGATAGTCTACTGTGGCTACCAGTAATCAACCTACCATGACCAATCTCTCGTCTACTGTATCCACTAGAAAATCCAATTTCATTCACACAAAACGGTGGAAACTAATAAAGCCAAAAACCAAACCAATAATAGCCAATATGTTAAAGATGAACAGAGACAACACTGAGTTACTTGTCTTAAATACTACCATCTCAGTCTGTGATGAGGAAACCATCGTATCATCAAAGTGTCCGTTTGGTAAGTTTGAATAAACATGTAGGGCACGATATGAATGCAAGGTTTCCGGTCGTTTCGATACAACAACAACAACAACAACAACAACAACAATCTTTATTCGTGCCCAAAAAATATAATAAAAATATACAAGTCGTTTCGCTACAAATCGAAGTCGTTTCGATACACGTCTAAAGTCGATTCGATACAAACTGAAGTCCATTCGATACACCTTAAAGAAGTTTTCGTAGGACCTCGTAGCAAAGGTAAACTAGAAGAAATATCCAAATGAAAGTTTTTTAAGATGGATACCGCTCAAGGTGCAAAAATTATTTACTAAATATCTACTCACAGCACATTAACTTTTTGAATACCAGTAAAAACCTCTCACTGTAGTTCATTTCTCAAGGTGACCCCGCGATGAATTAATCCCCAAGCACTCTAGAGAAATTTGAATGTCAAGCCTCGTGAGAATGTTTCATGCGTTTTATTATCTCTCGCGGAGTGTCGCGATCGCACGAAGGTCAGGTTTGTTATTAAGCCTATCTTTCTTTAGCAAATCAAAACTGTAGTTTATTGACTTCAGTTTGTACCAAATCGACTTCAATTTGTATCGAATCGACTTATTAAAAGATGTGTATCGAAACGACTTCGATTTGTAGCGAAACGACTTGTATCGAAGCGACCGTAAACCGAATACAACATCAAACAAGGAAACTCGGCAAGCATTTTAAATGTATAAAGATGTTTGTGTTAAATTCTTTTACCACCAACTAGGAAAAATCAATGAACAACATACCTCGTAGTGGAGCATAAATGGCTTTTCTCTTACATCCCTACAAAAGTTTGACAAAGAAGAAGGAAAAAGAAAACAAAGTTTGATAATACTGACAAAGGAAGTCTCCATCAACCAAAATTAATATCTCAGGAGCTGAATACTGGCTTCTGTAAAAATTGCTACTCCCCACCTGGATGAGATGCTCACTCAAAGAATTGAACAGAACTATGTATACTCTTAGGTGGCCATAGGCACAATGAGAGAAAACAGTGACTTGCTGAGGAAAATGGCAATATGATTTACACTAAGGTTCACACTCAATCAGCTCCATTCATTATCCAAAGTAGTAAAATATACACACATCATCCCCCATTGGTTTCAAATATTACCAGTAAGTATAATAATTATTGCATAAATTTTTATTTACTTTGTGTGCAGACTAGATACTTTTTTGGTTTTAAGTACATAAACTGGATTTTACTTAATAAGAATTACCTGTTCTTGCCATAAAACCACAATATGAAACAGGAATAGTCAGAAGACTTCAGTTTTCTTTTCATCATTTTAGTTGAGGTTTAAATAATTTACTTCAAGTAAACCAAGTGAATGTATCCTTCATGTACAGGCTATTCAACTTTGCCGCCCGCACAGTGACCAGATCAAGAAAATTCGACCATATTACAGCGATCCTTAAACAGCTGCGTTGGATGCCAGTTAAAGACCATTTATTTTATTGTGATGCCTTATTGACATAACAGTGCCTGAAGGGTATGGCACCGACCGACCTTAGTTCCAGATTCATCAAGAGGAGAACTATTAGCCGCCGCTCAACTCGCAACGCAAATAAAGTGGACATACCACGCTATAAAACCGCTATGGGCCAGCGAAGCTTTTTATACCACGCAGTAACCATTTACAACAACTTGCCCAGTGATATAACATTGAGTTCGTCAATGAACATATTTAAATTAAACGCAAGTTGAAAAATCATCTTCTAATGAGTCGATTTTAATTTTAACACATTTTTTTAAAGTTGTAAATTTTTGTCTTGTAATTTTTGATACATTAACTTTTTTTAACTTATTGCAAACTTTTATTCTATACTAAATAAAACTGCATTGTAATTATTAAGATAGATTTTTAGGTAGATACTTAAGCTCTCAAAAGCCCCCCCAGGGAGAGTTAAATAAAATATTGTGAATTGTAAATGCATTACAATGTTCTTCCAAGAAAAATATCTCATGGCAGGAATTGGCATAGCCTTTTGGTTGGAGAACCTAGTAGCTAAATTCTACTCATAGAAATGACAAAACTTTAGGTAAGGAAAAAAAGGGTTGTGTAAGGAAAGAAAAGCAACGAGAATGAAAAGCTGCTTTTTTCATATTAAAACCGAAAGTATGTGTACGTAATTGGCCACTCCCCATTGGGGATTTTCAGGACCAATGTAAACAAACAAAGATAAATAAATACTCAAATAATTAACAATTATTCACCGAAGTGGAAGTGAATAGTGGTGGATATTTACCAAGCCGCAAAACGGCGAGCTAAATATCTACCATTTTCACTGACACTGAGGTGAATAATTGTTCTAGTATAAATATACCACACAAGATGAATACCGAGCAGTGACAATGTACCAACAAAATGGGCGACAAAAGCCATTTTGTTTTTCTTCGGCCGCTCGCAGGTGAATAGTACTTGGCTAATCACCTCTGAGCTAGCTAATCAGCGCATGCGAAAAGTACTATTTACTTGTGTGGTATATACTAAACATGACTAGGTTAAGGATGCCAACTGGTGGGAGGCAGACCAGTTGGCTATTTTACAAGTGTAGCCGAGAAGTTGAACTCGGGGCCACCGAGAGCAACATCAGCAAGCGGTCTGAACAGGATTTGAACCTGCTACCTATGGATTTCAAATCCAGTGCTCTAACCACACGACCATGCTGCCTCCCTAAGTGTCACTAAATTATGCAAAAAAAAAAAGAATTTGTTACCCCACAGCCATTTCCGCTACATCACGTTGTCTTGCTGAACGACGAGATCCAAGTGTGGCTGTACAGAACACCTACATCAGTTTGAGAGGAATGAAAACTCAAGACATCACCCCAGAAATAGCATTGTTAGAATTTTGAGAAGTACATGTACTATAAAATTAGTTTTGAAAAATCTAAACACGAAATAAAAATTGCCATTGATATCAAGAAAAGCTGGCATATTTCTTGGAAAAATAGATGTGAAGTGTTATGATTTCTAATAAAAATGGTGGCAAAACAATGCATACTGTTTTGCTCCCTGATTTTTAGTCATTTGTTCTTTTTTCATAATAACCCAAACCTTTCTTAATTTCTCTTGAAGGTTTGCCACTTATTGGCAGTCAACTATACTAACCTGTGTTTCTCCTCTTTGAAATAATGAAGACCCATGAAGACTTTTGAACAAATCAACCTCGCATATCATGGGTCGGAGTGCATCAAAGGGACGTCCATCACATCTGAATAAATAATATTTTAAAAGAAATGATGCAATGTCATGTGATGAATAGAAAACAGAAATTGATTTTTTCTCCAGAAAAAGAATAGTCGGACTTCTAGTTAAACCCTCTGGGTGCAAAATAGAAAATATTATAGCCATTAATCGTACACTGCAGGTTATAAAATTCAAATTTCTAAAAGGGGTTTGTAGGAGCTGTCTTGCAACAACATTCCATAATTGGCATAGGATTTGTTAGTGTTGTTTACAACTTGGTTTAATTTGGTGGTCAAGTCATTGGCAACTACCAGACTTCAGAGAATGGCAACAGTGAATTTTAAAATTTCAATTTGGGGAGTGCAGCTTTTGTTTCACACCAAGAAAATTGTAGGAAATCACAACGGATGAGTGGAAAGAAAATTGATCCTTGGTTTAGACATGCTTGGAATCGAAACAACATGACAATGTGTAATTCCAGAAAATATCCATACCTCCCCCACGGAAGGGATTTTTTCTATGACCTCCCACCCCTCTGGAAATTCCAATTAAGTTTCATACATTTCTGTAAAACCAAAAACTGTAAAGAAATGTCCAGGGTTTAGTCTGGTAATTGGAATTTCCTGACAGGTTGGAGGAAGGGTCTCCTTCGTGAGAAAGGTAATAGGTATGGATATCTTCCTCAACTACCCAGTAAGATACAGTGAGTGATTTGTCTGGTATGGTTACCTTTGAGCTTTCTCTAGAACATTTTGTCTAAAAACTGATCTGGTTACTTCATATATAGCATCATGAATCACATGGGTAGCAACATGTGGAAACTGTTCTGTTAAACACAATGCAGGAAAACATTACTTACTATATATACATGTATTTAACTTTACTGACTTTTAACATGACTGTTTGACATTCTTTTTGCTGATTGTCATTAAAGTGCCTATGAAGTAAAAAATAATTGCTGTTATTTGAAAGGCTTTTCAAAGTAAAGAAGAATGGAGTTTTTCTTTTGGGAATATCTTTTTTCTTTTAAGAGATTTTAACGTTTTTGTATTATGCAAATGAGGAAAGTGATGATGTCATAGGTGGTTCCACTAAATCAGTACAACACTCAATCAAGAATATCTCCAGAAATATTGTAGCAGAGTTCTTCAAACTTGGCACCAGAAACGTACAACACAAAAGAGACAGAATGCACCTACTATGTTGTTGTCATGGCAACAATCTCAGCTCCAGTCTCTTTCTGTGAAAAACCGAATATCCCATTTGCAATCTTTTAAAGTGTGACAGAGGGTCTAGCTTGGCACTCAAATGGTTCCCATATTGCCTT
The DNA here is from genome assembly GCA_022496165.2 of Catalaphyllia jardinei. Lineage (NCBI taxonomy): Eukaryota > Metazoa > Cnidaria > Anthozoa > Scleractinia > Caryophylliidae > Catalaphyllia > Catalaphyllia jardinei. The sequence goes on from CM042750.1 coordinate 3,974,385, forward strand.
AACTATCCCCATTAGATTGTTGTGAGTGGATGATCCTTGTTTAGGATGAAATCTGGGAATTTTAGTCTTAATTATAACAGGGCCAGTGACATAACTGTTGTCATGGCAATGGCATGACAGGTGTCATTTTGCTTCTTTTGTGATGTACAGTCCTGATGCCAAGTTTGAAGAACACCGCTTTAATATTTCTACAGATATTCTTGATTGAGTGTAAAATTTGCAATAAGTTAAAAAAAGTAAATATCTCTAAAATGGAAAGAGATATTCTTAAAAGAAAAATGCCATTCTCCTATACTTTGAAAGGCCTTTCAAACAAGCAGCAATTATTTTTTACTTCATAGGCACTTTAAGGTCTTTGAGTATTGACAATTAAAGACTTGGTAAAAACTCTGACCAAAATGGAAGCAAATATCCTAAATACAAAAATATTTCAAAAGAGTTATGTACAAACACATGTAAAAAGTTTAAACTTAAGTAATACACATAGGAACAAAAACAGTAGTGTGCCTAGTCCCGCTTTTGATGACAAGAAAACTGGAACAAGAGTTGTCTTGCAGTGGCTCATGAGATCAGTACTGGGAACCGAACAAAAGACAAAAAGCGATAACAACCCCGGTAACGATCCTATGAGCCAATGCACAATCTTCAGACGTAAACTGGCTGATACATGTTTGCACATATTATATAGCTATGCACACTTTCTACCAACAGATAAGTTATTTACCAGAGGACATCAAAAATTATTAAGCATGACTTGTATACAACAGGCACATCTTATTTTATATAGAAGATATCAATTGAATGGCTTTGTGCAAGACGGTCGTAAGTGACTTTTTCGGGTAAAATTTTTTTCCCTTCAAAAGTGCCTAAATTTTTGCATGTGCTTTTCAATTAAGTAGTAAAAGATGAATTCCCATGTAATTTTTTTGGGTGGTTTGCACTTTGCTTCTGAGAAAAACGAAGTCATAATATCGAAGCGTGCACAAAGAACGCAACAAAGTGGAAAAAGTAGAGAATTTTAGCCAAAAAAAGATATAGGAGAATGTTTTTCTGCTTTATTGAAAAGCACATGCAAAAATTCAGGCACTTTTGAAGGAAAAAAAATTTTACCTGAAAAAGTCACTTACGACCGTCTTGCACCAAGCCATTCAATTATTGACTTGCACATCATGAGATTAACTCTAAGTTATTGTACAAAAAGTATGCCACCTTGAATGGCTGTGATGCAGGAGTCATTGACTGCAAACATTTCTCTGTCACGTTCCATCTGCCCAAAAGATACATTATTAGACATACAGATACATGTAAACAGCCCATGGGCATAGCCAGGATTTTTCAAAGGGGGGGGACGGGGTCACACTGAGTCACACAGAGGGTATCCACCAGATTGTCACCTGAATATTTTAGGTTGTTTGCTTACAAAAAGGCTTACAAAGTGGGAGTCACGGGCACTGCAGGAACCCCCTGGCTACGCCCTTGCAGTCATACTCTATATTAACCTCTTGCACCTAAAATAACTGACTGTTTTCTAATCAAATGTTTGGAGATACAGTAAAGTTCTCTGATCATATATCATATGGGGTGGCTCGACCGATATATCAACCAATAAGTATTATATCAGCTGTATGAGTTGCCACTATTGACCAGCATATAAAAGAAATTATGTATGTACATGTATGTATACATAGACAATAGCCTCCATTTGGCACGAAAATATGCTAGGATATTTGCTTGCTGACAATATCTGTTCCCGAGAAGTGAACAGTTTTCTAAGAGCATAGCTCGAGGAAAACTGTGAGCTTCAAAGAACAGATGATGTCCAAGGACAAATATCCGAGCATATCTTTGCCCCAAATGGAGGTTATCATGTTTATTATCCTTCAAATCTTTTTCGCAACGCGCGCCATTTTGAAAATTGGGGTATATTCTCGGATATCGCCCAGTTTCAGCTGGAGGATATTCTGTCATGTGGTGTGTTTAGACCAATCGCATGTGAGTGAAAAGATTTGATGGATTATAATGGGTGATATATCGATCAATACATATAACTGAGTATCAGTCGATATATTTAGTCAAGTGTTGACTGATAGCCAACTAAATGATGCTCATGGTGTCGGTTGACATATCGACCATGATACTGTCGGGGGTATATCGGTTGACTATCAGTTATATATCAGTTGACTATCAGTCAAGTCTCGGGTTGATACTCAATGATGTATCCAGTATTTTCCAGTAAACATTCAGTTAACAAATATATCGAGTGACTGCTTTTAATATGACCCATTGCTAGCGTTTGTCACAATCTACGACAATTTTTGGACTGGTGACAGTCCTTTAATTTTCTCTTTCCACATCTATACATGTACATGCTTGGTGGAGTAATGGCTACAGCTATCAACCAAGCACACTCATTGGCAATTGTTATTTTACCACTTTAGAATTAACAGATGCACACTGCACCAGTTTTATTGAAGTAGTTGAAACATTGAGTTAACTAAAACGTTCTCTGAAGTAACTTATGTCTTGCTTTTCACAGAAAATAATTTCTTTTCAACAACAACAACGTTATGCCAGCAGGCATTTGGCAATAGCTAAAGATTTTCTTGATGGTCAATAAAAGTTTCATTTTATTAGCCAGTTATAATAAGAGGACATTGTATGAAATTGGTATTTAAACCTTCCATGTGTTAAAGGTGAGGTTTTTAATAACATAAACCACTGTTTATATTGTATAAGAAACCCTCCCCTGCCTATAACTATTCCCAGGTTATAGGCCCATAGTATTGATTGATACATCAAACAATCTGTCAGTACATAATTTATTTATATATCAATCAAGTATCGACTGATACTTGGTCAAGTCTTCACCAATGTATTGACCGATATATCAACCAGTATATCGGTCATTATAATCCATCAAATCTTTTCACTCTCGCGCAATTGGTCTAAACACATCAGGTGACTGAATATCCCCCAGCTAAAACTGGGGGATATCCGAGAATATACCCCAATTTTCAAAACCGCGTGCATTGCTTACAAGATTTGAAGGATAATAAACAGGATGGTCTCCATTTGGGGCAAAAATATGCTAGGATATTTGCCCGCGGACATTATCTGTTCCTTGAAGCTCACAGTTTTCCTTTAGCTACGCTCTTGGAAAACTGTTTGCTTCTTGGAACAGATAATGTCCGCGGGCAAATATCCTAGCATATTTTCGCGCAAAATGGAGACTATTGTTTATATATATTGGTCAAGGCCTCCCATAAGATACATGATCCAAGTTCTCTCCTCTATTTGATGAAATACCATAAAAGCAAAGTTACAGTTGCAGGTTAAACAATGGCCAGCCAAGGGCTATGTGGAGCACTGGCAGTCATGGGGAGCTTTTGATAAGAGTAAAATGTATGAATCGGGGCATGGATCCAAGGCAACATAGAGAATTACAGCAGAGAGGAAGACAGAAAGAGCTGGAGAGAGGATCTGGAAAAAAGTGTACATTTGTCTTGTCCAATAGAACTGATTGGTGGCAGAGTGTTGAGGCCTTATGTCCCACTTGGCACAGAGAGAATAGATGAAGGATGACGGCATGGTGGAGATACAAAATCATCATCAGTAAATAGCTGGTTGCTTTATTGTGTGGGACAATATTCAAATAAAATATGCAAAATTGTCACACCTTTGAGAAAGTGAAGTTTGAAAATATTTTATCAAGTAGCTCAACTGAATGTCTGTAGAAATAAAGCAGACAAGTGTGTTAGGTTGTTATTAACTTCAATAATAAACAAGTCATGGAATTTATAGCCAACGAATAACTTTCAAGGAAAATGCAGATCTCAAAACATTTTATCAAAGTAGCTCGCTTACAAATTTATTGTGCTTCATGTCATTATATAACTGTTTCTTGCCAGGTCACTTCTTACCAGTTTTCTGCTTGTAAGTACCAACTTTTTATTTAGTAGATGTGGTTACTAAATTTCCCACACAAAAAAGCCACCGAAAACTTTGTTCCAACATTCCAACATTATATAAGACAAGGACAAGGCATTCAACAGCATGGCACAGAGTTAGAGATCAACAATGACAGTGCAATTAACAAGTTAATCATCATCATCATCATCATCATCAATTTTGTCCTCACAATTTAGCTGTAAATAACTAAAATTAATTAATGCAAAATGGCAGATTCACAGATGCTTGGAAACAGCAGAGGGATCGGAAAAGAGGTGGTGAGCCCCCTTCTCAGTCAAAAAATTAGCATGCCTCTGTGTTTAAGACGGATAGGGAGGGAAATTCTTTCTCTATTCCTGCTCTTTATATGGAAAATGGAGCTGTGTAACTATTTTATTTCAACTTGGTTTAACATAAAATATGCATGGTACTAAACTAAGAAGGGGATCTGCTTGTTATTTATTCTGTCTACAAACATCAGAAGTTTGTTTCTTTACTAAGCTTAGCATTGATTACCAGTATCTAATAACAGTCTCTTTACAAACCTCTTCACTGCATCCAGCACTTCTACAGGAATGTCAGGAACTTCACACGTTCTCTTTACCTTGCCAGCTTTGCTTTGCAAATCACGTAATGCTTTGATTATGGGTTGGCACTGTTATGAAGGCACAAAACAAAGTTTAACCTGAGACTTTATTATATCAAATTAAATCACCCTTAACTTCTGTTCAGACTTCATTATTATAAAAGACAATGTTAGTGTCTCTGGCAAATTCCAAACACAAATTAAGTAAAATATTTGAATGATTTTGAATTTTTTGGATTGTGCTTTTTGAAATTTGACTATACCATGTGTCAGATGTATTTATTATATGGCTAGCTCTGTGAGCGGGCAAGATGAACTGAATCCTGTGCTGTGAATGGCTACCCGAGTGGGCAAGATAGCTCCATCTTGCCTGCTCGGGACTACACGCTGTGTCGCACAAGTGAAATTTCTCAGAAAGCCATATAATAAATCCTTTATTGACCAAGCTTGCTCGTGTTTATAGAACCTTGACTCCATCTCGGTCCATAAACATGCAATATGCAGCCATCTTGACCTCACACTTGGTCAATAACCCATGTACATGTACATTTCAGAATGTTTACCTTTTTGAATCCAAATCTAAGAGCTTCACAAAACCTCTCAGAACTCACTTCTTGGGCAAATGCTTCCAACATCACTGAAAAAGTTACATGTACACTGCCTGTTCATAACTAATAAGTTATCAATTTTATGCAAATCTGCTCAAAAAATCCAGTCTGAAATACATCATAATTAATATGTGATTTAAATACAGCCACATCAGAAATGAAAATAAATACATAGTTAGCAGAATATGACCTCTACTATTTAAACAATAGAGTGTTTGTCTGGGAACTATCGGTCTGATAGTTGCCCCTTGGAAATTTGATGTTCTTAAAACTAGCATATTTATTTTAAGAACATCAAATTTCCAAGGGGCAACTATCAGACCGATAGTTCCCAGACAAACACTCTATTGTCTTTATTGTTCACCACTAAACTTTCCCGTAGCGACATGCCTCAAAACTGAAAACAACAAGAATTTATTTATCAAAATTTCTAGTCGCTAAGGAGTGCTTAGGTGTTTTGTATTTTCCGCTGTATCCTCTTCAGATGATACCACATCTATACAAGTATAAACAATTTTATATGACTGTCAACTTCTAAAGAGGGAAAGAAACCTCGAACCTTGAAACCTCTGCTCCCGCTTGTCATTTTACTGTACCGTAGTTTACTGCAGTTTTCAGGCTAAAAAATACTTCTCTTGCTCTCTTCTAACTAAAATCGACATGGGACGATAAATTCTTTTCATCTCATCTAAAAAACTGTAGGAGAAAGCTGCCTTAAATGAGCCACTTCTGCTGAGCGGGCACTGTCGTCTGATAGTCGCCCTAGGGCATTCTATTGACAGATAGTGCCTGTGCGAGATCGTACCACATGGTCAGTTTTGACCAATTAACGACAAATCAAAATTTAGTGGTGAACTATAAATCAATAGATATTTCATTGCAAACGGCATTGCAAACGGTGAATAATTCAAGTTCTTCAAGAGTAGTGCATGAAACCTTCAGGTCAAGGATTACAAAGAATAATTTCCTAATCTTATGGAAAATAAAATCAGCTAATTATCCATCAGGATAATACTCCTGTAAAATCCTCAGCAAAGCTGTGACAAGGTAGACAGATAAGATGACTGCGAGGGTGTGTAACCAGGTGTGAAACATTATGGCTATATTGATTTATCATTGCAATACATCCTATTTGTAACTACAGCCACAGGACCTGAAAACTTAACCACAAAGACACTCTTATAATTTTATATTAGATCTTACATAACTTGGACTGTTTGCATAACTAACCGACTTTCTTTTCACTGCAGGCAACAACAAGGTTCAGCTTGCTGCTGTCAAGTTCTGACCATGTGGGATTGACGACAAACTTTCCATCGATGTCACCAACTCTCACTGCACCTTAGATCACAAATAATTTGCACAAAAGATATTATAAAATAAGTATTAATTTCAATTATGCCAATAGCCATGACTTTTTTCTGTTGTGCTGTCTCTAACACTAGCTGCTCTACAATTTCATTCAAATTCTCCCTTAATCTACAACCCTGGCCAGCACTTTTGGTACATAAAGGTAATAACCCGTAAAAATGACATATTTCCCCCCCCCCCCCCCTCCAATGCAATGTTGATGTCAGGCATTCAAGTCATTTTCGGTAGACTCAACATTGCTTGGGGGAAGGGGGCACAAGAAATGGTTTACTAAAAACAACATTGCCAACCTTTTTTAAGAGGTGGATTCAGATGAAGTGCATTTTCTCTCTTAAGTAATTTTCATAATCGTCCCAAGATGTTTTGACCAGGGTTGGACTACAAAGAGGAATCTGTGATTGGTGAATATGAAATTATGTGTGGGAATTCATATATATCAATCACAAGTCCTTATTGATATCAATTATTTTATGACTAAAATACAGTGTATGCTGAGGGTTTTGAGCACTGCATGCTGCCATCATCACGTGACAAACAATATTCCAAGGGGAAATTTCTCTCCCTCCCTCAGGGTTCAAAATATTTTTTGGCCTTTCTTTGGACTTCTTTTTTAGAAGAAGCTTTACAGTACTTACCAACAGGACCACTCCAAGGAATATCAGAAACTGCAAGGGCTGCAGAAGCTAAAAGAAAAAAAGAATCAATAAATGCAAATTTATATTTTATTTTACTAATTAACATTCTTATTTAAGTGATTACCACAGGCTTATTCCATGATCAAGATCGATGTCTGATTATTGAGCACATTTTCTTGAGTGTTTGTTAATTTTAAATATAAATTGGATGTTAGTAAGATATTAATTATATCTCTATGGTGTGTCTGAAGGGTTAGAGAACAATTTCCAATCATCAGGAACAGCTTCAAATTTCTGAAGCAGGTCGAAAGCAAAACAAATCAATTTGAAATTGTTTTTAAGTCGTTAGCCCGCTTCAGTACACAATTTAGAGTAAAAGAAAGCTTTAAACTTTTATTTGCTATATAAGTTGAGAAAATTTGGCAATAAATCATGCAACAGTTTAGCAACAAAAAAAAAACTTTAAATTTTAGCAGTCCGTGCAGGAGAGCAAGGCTGGCTAAATTGACCAATCACAGCACGCGTACTAACTTAGGATATAACAATGACTAACACTGACCTCCATTTATAGCAGCAATATCAGGATCATGGAGTCCGTCAGCTGCCCATAAACTGCTTTTAACCTACATATTAAACAATGCTATTGAGAATGGGACAGAGGCTTTACATTAAGTAGGTGATCATAAAAATGATAGTGAATGACTTTTGGTTGATACCATAGCTGATTGTTGACAACAATTGTTTAAACACAATTCACAAACATTGCACAATTAATCAACACTTATAACATGTTGTAAATGTACATGTTGAAACGGCAGCTTGTTTTAAACCCCAGCCTCTTTGTAAGGGTTAACATTTTTATGATACAGAACCAGCTAGTAGAGAGTACATCTATCATTAAGTCCATGATACTATATACTACTTTTTCAAACAAGAATAGAAGTCTCACCTGAGTGTTACAAGAATAACCTTTAGGAAAAAGTGATCTCAGTGATCTGTCTAAAATAGAAAAAAAATGACATAATATAATTTAACAAGAAATGTACTTTACTTTAAATTAATAATTACTATCAGAAATGGATTTTTTCCTTATTTTCTGAGTTATTTTCATCTCATCTTCAGGTTTAACAGATGGAAAACAAGAGCATGAACATTTTAGGCTACGCTTTAGTAGTGATTATTTTTGTGCTCTTATGTTAACAGCTGTAATCCTTGAAAAAGCACTACATCAAACATCAAAATATTTGATGTGTTACCAAGCTTTTTAAGTAACCATAGATGTATAAATCCACTTAAAAATTATAAACAGTTCATGACAACTAAGAAAATGATCAACAGAGGAATTCATATCATAATTAAAGCCATGGCCGGGGATATTGTGTTGTGTTCTTTGGCATCACACCTTGCTCTCATGGTGTGTCTCTCCACTTAGGTGTATACATGTAAATGGGTACTGGCGAACTTAATGCTGGAGGGTAATAAACCCTGCAATGGACTAGCATCCCATCTAGGGAGGAGTAGAAAGACTCCTAATCACTTTTTTTCCCAGGAGAAGCTCCAACCTAATAGGCCAATTGGCTCATATGAAGACTTTACCATAGCCTGCAAACAGGCTCTCCGTATGTTTTTTTTTTTTGGAATAGCTAGGGGGCGGGCAAGAAAGAGAGAGCCTGCAATGGTCCTTGTACGATTTGAGTATTTATATTCAGATTCTGAACGTAAATTGCTGATTGACCAATTCGTCTTGACACATGTCAAATAAATGAGCAGAGGGATTTTAGTCGGTTGCAGACGGGTCACGGAGGAATGTTTATCTGCTCAAATTGGGGCAAAATCTTTCAGAGATGGTAGTCAGGTCAATTGTAAGGATACAGACAGTAAATTGGGACCATGTGCTGGCTTTTAGGGCTGAAATTATCCAGAAGCTGCCTAGCTATTCGAAAGCAAAAAAAACATACAGAGAGCCTGTTTGCAGGCTAACTTTACCAGCTTAACCAGAATAGTATTAGAAGAGTACTTGTATGTTAAAAAACTGAGATTGCTATGTGAACCTTACCCATACGTCTGCTAACAAGAGTTTCTCTATCAGATATTCTTGCATCTTTCCTAAAGAAGTTTTTGGGAATCTGTCCCCCAGCAGCTGCCTTTTCTCTATAATCAACCTGTGCATGGGTAACATGAAACAAAGAAATAAAAGGTGATGGTAGTCTGTGACCTTCAATTTATACTGCATAACTAGTTAGAGTGTTCTTAATAAGTCTAAGTCAGTTAGAAGCACTAAATTTAAAATATGTCTCAGGAAGTATTTTATTTCTCCAATCACTTTTCAAATGAACTTCACAAGAGTCTAACATAACAGCCAATAACATCACAGAAACCTAATAATTTTGCAAACCAGACTAACATGTATAACACTCTTAACTAGCAAACCCTCTTCACTGGAATTAAGGACAAGTTTTACTCGGGTTGTCAAAACATCAGTCATCGACAGCAGGAGTACTCTTCCGAGCTACCCTCACTCACATGAATGTTCACACTTTGGGACCTTTCCACTATGGTATTAAGGTATCATGGTAGGTGGATTTTAACAAAAAATATAAATTTTTCTTTTTGCTGTTCAAATTGAGAAGACTGAGATATATACTTTTTTACTTTTTAAGATGGAAGAGAAAAACTATTTTTGAATCACATTAACCCCCCCCAAAGGTGCATTGACAATCTTTTATTAAAATTCACCGCCAGTTATCATAGGTAATGTGAATTATGGTATTCAGTTGAACCAAAGAGATGTGCATGCGAACTGTTCTTAATCCGGTGGTTTGTATTGCTAGTTAGCTTTTGTTCTTGACAAGTGAAGCTTAGCTTTAGTTCTTCTCAATGTCCAGACGAAAACACAAGAAAATTTCTTGTCCATTTTTGTCTTTGAAGCGGAAGAGGTGAAAATCTGATGGAACTGAGGAATTCAGTGTGAAACGAGATTAGCGCGACTGTGGGTCGTACTCCAACAACATCAATGCGCATTTTGTCCCTTGGTTTTTCATTTGTTTGCAGGCAGTGAACACTCAGAACACTGCAAGGTCCGCTTGCTGGCCCGCTTGCTGGCCCGCTTGCTTGTTCCACCTCAAGATTTTCCCGTTCTGGCTTCTTGAGGCATGGTTTTAAAAAATATCTGGAGATCGAAGAGGTAATACAAATTCTGCCGACAAAATCTTCTGCGCAAAAAGAAGTACAAACCTCTTCAAAGCTCTGGTATTTTGTCCTTTGAACGATAACACTGAGACAGGTTTTTGCACCAGAATTGTAGATGTCTGTTTATTTCAAGTTGTCATAAGTCATTGTTGTGGTAAACTGACTCATGCCAACATCTGTCAGTGCAGAGGGGATTTTAAAAGGTAGAATAGTCGTTTTCTTGACAAAACTGCATACAAGGATGGACATTTTTATTTTGTTTTTGTGCGTATTCTGACGAAAATTAGCTGAAAATTGGCAGCCATGTTCAAGGATACTTCCTTCGAAAAAGGGTGTCAGGCTTTGCTTAATTTCGCTTCCATTTCCATGTTGTAGCCTCTTTTGTAAAAGGAAACGTCCACATTGACAATATCAAAGTTTAGGAGGCTGTGAAAAAAACCAAACCACATCTGGAAAATTGCTGACACCTTTTTTGAGGGTGATGTGCAAAGAAACATTTGCGATTGTAATTCGGATAATTTAAGCGTGGAAGCGAACCAATTTAAGCGAAGCAGTGTTTCTGGATATTTCTCTTAATATCACTGTAACAATGACTTTTTAGATGTATTGTATTCTATGACTATTAAGCTCTTAGAAAATGTTTAGGTTGAAAGGGCTTTTTTCAAAGCACCCGCATAAGAGAGCAATTTCCAAACACTGTTGATCTACCTACCATGATACCTTAAATATATATTTGTAACCTTACCAATAGAGGCAAACCTCTTCCATTGGCATCTGTAGTTGTCTTTTCACTTACAGCAGTAACCAAGGTGGAATTCTGTCCATGCTATGTAAAATACAAAGAGAAAGTACACATTGATCCACAATGTAGCATAAAGCAGCTAAGAACATTGCTACTCCCATGGATGGGATGTTACTTAATCGCAGGCCACTCTCAAGTATTCTGTCAGGTTGATCTAACAATGTGCTAGTACCCATTCATATCACTGAATGAAGAGAAGTACTGTGAGAGTAACCAAAGGCATCACCGGTCGAGTACCAGTTGATACCCTCGAATAGCCTGAAATCATTGTGACCAGTGGAATGAGAACTGCATAAAAACACTGAGCTTACAGAAATGGCACGTGGAATCGTGGTTTGGTTGAGTTACAAACACAGACCACTGCACGCACTGAAGATCAAATTTTGTCTCGAAAATGGCTTTACCTCAGCAACGACGGCTCCACTCGCTAACTTCGCCATTTTTCCCGTTGAAAATCTCATAGTTCTGTGGTGAATGGATATAAAAGAAATAAGCTTACTAAGCTGAATTTTTTTGGAAGCGTAATTTTTCTACAGAAGTCACTATGAGAAATTCATTTGCATTATTCCAATGGTCACTCAGGTGACTAAGATACTCACCGGTCACCAATTTCAAACTCAACAGCAAATTCTGTATTTTTGCATCTTCTAAATCTTTTTAGTGCACTCCGCAATGCAAAGAAATGCCTCTTATCCAACTTTGCGCGAGAGCTTGCAAGAGCCGCCATGTTCGTTATTTTACTCGTTCCCAGTCTCATGTCTTTGTTTTCTTTGGTCTGGAATCGACGGGAAGACTGGTACAAGGCAGCCCTTCAGGCAAAAATCCCCAACTGGGGGGTAGCCTCGCAGCTCCTACAAGCTCTAAATTTCATGATAGTCGAAGCCCTTTTGTTTCTGTTGTTTGTTCTTTTGTTAAACCTCAAGGGTGGTCTCCAATCAGGTGACACCTTGTA
>CM042750.1:3991875-4009375 GCA_022496165.2 Catalaphyllia jardinei
CCAAATCTGAGGGCAAACAAAAAATTACCTTTGACTTGCAGCTTTCATAAGTGGCCCATATGAAGATTCAGCCACTCACATAAAGACCATGAAAAGTTTGACAATTCATTTTATTTGGTACAGTGTGATAGCTAGCTGTGTAAGCTTTAATCTGATATAGGGGTTTAGTTATCTACAGTCTAAACTGGACATGCTACATGCCTTGGACACAACACACCTCCAAAAGTGCTCTAAAGGTGCAGGTATACTGTGACCTTAACAGGAACTCAAAACTGAACAAATGTACAATTAAACCTGATTGGTTCATGATTTTGGTCAGTAGTTTTAAGCAATAAAATGGATGTTGATAAGGCAGGAACTTATATACTGATTAATAGATGGCAAGTTTGTCACATGAAAGGTGCTGGAAGATATCATCTGGTTTTGGGCCAATTGAAAACTGTTTATCCTATGGCAGCAGCTTTTGTGCTTCAGTTCAAAACTATTACTCCTGCCCACAGTTTATTTAACAGTTTTTTTTTTTCTTTCACTCAACAACATCCATCCCCTCAACATTTTCATCTTCCTCGTCTTCAGACTCCTGTGACCATTCAATCCCATCAATGTGCTCAAAATCCACAATTTCTTGAACAGCAAGCACTAGCAAAAAAAACAAAAGTATGACCATCATCTAACAGATATTTCCCTGTCAAGTTTCCATACCACTACAATCAATCTTTGTACCCTCAAACACTCAAACAATCAACAGAACAACAACAATAACAACAACAAGGTTTATTTGAACTGTAAAATTAACTTAATTACTAATTAAACAAGAAATAAATTAAAAATACATACAGTTGCAGGTCACCCAAAATAACTACAGAGTTAAACTAGTTGGGTGATCACCATTTATTAATTGAAAATAAATATAAGGTCAGAAAAGAGGCATTTTGCATTAATTTTTACAAACTTAATTAAGAAAATAGAAATTATGGAACAAATATTTCTCAAACATGTACATGTGTATACAACCATAAAGTAAATAAAACAAAAAAATAAATAAAAAACAGAAACACCAAAATATAGCAATTAGTAGTAAAACTTGATAGAAATTTCAAAGCAAAACATCTATCAATTTAAATCAGCAATCTAGTAACATCTTTCTCAAAACACAAATGGTTCTTAAGATAATAAATTGTGTTTTAACAATAGCATGAAGCAACTAGAAATACTGGCTGCTCAGGAGACCGACTAGAGTTGAAATAAGAGCCAGACATCAAGCAAATTGACTACCTGTGAGTATGATTTTGTCTGCCTGGTTTGACCATCGAGACAATTGTTTTTCATGAAGAAGCTATGCCCAAAACGTTTTTTCTTCCTGTGGAAACCAGTTCCCCCCCTTCCCTCCTGAAAATGTTTAATAAAACCCCTGTGCATGTCTCTTGTTGTGTGACATTTACCTGGTATGGCGATGCATGACATGTCATTAAAGTCAAGTAGTTTCACAGTTTGAGACCACACAGTTTTACTAATTTAGTACAGTGTAAGTTCATACTTCTCCAGTGAGTGTATCAGGCAGTCATATAAATCAAAAATCATCCTCAACACTGCTAAATTATCCCTAACTTACAATCAGACTTTTTTTTGCAAGGGAGAAGGAAAACATAACACCTGATACATTTATTAGACCAGCCGCCTACCGCCCCTAATTGAAATAAACTAAGGTGTGGTTGAACTGTCATTTACAAGCCAACAAGGATTCACTGGATGCGAAAAATGTCTGCAGAATATAATTTGTACAGTTACATATATACATGCATGAAAACTTGGCCGTGTTTTGAAAAACAAATGTATTCGGATGCAAGGTGAGATGGCGCCCGGGAAAAATAAGCTGTGCTAATATTTCTGTGACATTAACTTGCCATGCATTCTGCAGTTACTCCAAGTTGTTAATTGCCCCACTCTTCACGAACTGGAGATCATTATCGTGAAAGTCAAGACTGTGGGAGCAATTTAAAAACTGTTGAACGGCTCCATGAAAATTCTTGGGGATCTACAGAAGGCTAAGGATAATGTCAAGAACAGGATTGATGAAAACGAGCGAGGACCAAGCTTTTGGAAATTCAATTCCACTTTAATAAATGACCAAGAGTATTGCGACCTCCTTCGTTTGGAATATAAAAACTGGTTAGAAGATTTTAAAGAAGTTAGTGATAAACGAGTTCTATGGGACCTAATCAAATATAAAATAAGACAGCGTACAATTATCTATAGCAAAGCCAAGGCTCGCAAAAAAAGAGAAAAAGAAATGCAACTTGAAGAAAGTCTAAGAAACTGTACTACCAAATGCGACAACAACCCCTCTAAAGAAAACTTAGAAGAGCTGGAACGCCTACAAGCTGAATACGACCAGTTGTATGACTATATTACTCAAGGAGCTATTATTCGATCTCGTGCAACTTGGTACGAGCTAGGAGAAAAGAACAATAAATATTTCTTGAATTTAGAAAAATCAAACAAGAAAAAGAGCAGTGTACGTAAAATATTCACCAGTAATAGCAAGCTAACAAACGACCCCAAAAAGATTATGGACGAGCTGGAATCATTTTATGCTAACCTTTATGACGGTAGCAGTCAACCATTAGATTCAACCACTCCCATGTTCTTAGATGTCTCTAGGGGATTTCCTGCACTAACAGATGACTTGAGGAAGATTTGTGAAGGGAAGATGGGTTATAGTGAATGCTTCAATGTGTTGGGAACCTTCCCCAAAAATAAAACCCCTGGAAATGACGGGTTGACAACTGAATTTTATCTGGCCTTCTGGCCTCTTTTCGGAAGGCTATTAGTAGACAAAGTCTGTCTATAGAAGTGATTTAGTTAATTTGGGAATCATAAAAGTGGGTGACCTTATTACGGATAACAATCTTTTCCTCCACGAAGATCCTTATGTGATGATTACTCCTGAGCAACGTTTCTTTATTATGGGAGTTGTTCACTCTCTTCCATCGGACTGGAAAACAGTTATTAAATCTTCGGTCTGTAAAAATAAAATGAAATAAGACCCATCCCTCACATACCGCACATTAAACTAAACTGTGGCTCTTTCCCGATCTCAGATGTCACCTCTAAACAGATATACGACTCTTTTTTGTGCAAAAAACAAGTCCCTCCGACAGCCCAACAAAAAATATCAGACAAATACCCAGACACGATCATTAATTGGAAAAAGGTTTATTCTCTACCTTTCCGTACTACACTTGATTCTAAATTGAGAGAATTTCAATATAAAATTCTAAACAACATTGTCTTTACAAATGATAAATTATTTCGCTTTGGCCTTTCGCAATCCCCAAATTGCACTTTTTGCAATGAAGAACCAGAATCCTTGGAACAATTACTCTCTCGTTGCAAAGTGTCTTCTGAATTTTTGAAAGAAGTCTTGTCCTGGCTTAAAGAACATAACGTTGTTATAGAATCCTTCGGCGAGATAGGTTTGTTTTTAGGGATTTTTGAAGAAATGGAAGATTTCCTTTTAATCAATCATGTTATACTTTCAGGTAAATACTATATTTATGTACGGAAATGCCTTGGAAGTTTACCTTCGTTGAGAGGCTTTATTGCCAGGATAAGACGTGTGTATAATATCAAACTCCATATTGCGAGGGAGAGGGACAAACTGGCTACTCATTTTAAAAAATGGGAAAAGTTAGTAGCTGCTTTAAATACGTAGTAGGAAATTAACCTTGTCATATGCTACATTTAGTTGGTCTCCTGTGCTTTTTATTTTATAATACTTTTTCGTTTTGTAAATAAGTCCTTGTAAGTAGTTTATTGTAAGTACTGTTTCATGTTTTTAAGTAAGTTACTCCGAGCTAGTAGTGTTTTGTAAATTGTAACTTTTTCTTTGTTTCCTTCTGGTATGTTGTATATTAGCTGTAAACTGAAATTAGTAATTCGTGTTCTTTAAGTATTGTAACGTGTCTGTAGCAAAATAAAAAATAAACAAATAATAATAAAAAAAAAACCAGGATTGGGGGCTACCCAAGAGTCGGGCAAGGAAATATATCACCATTTTCATTTTGTAAGCAGTTCTGAAACATTCCAACACCTTTGTGGTTTTCAAGGAACCCGCTGAGAGAACAGTCAAAACGTCTTTACCAACACTCTGCCTTCAGAGAATTCTTATTAAAATTTGTCTGGGCTTCAATTCAGTCACAACACAAAATAAAACTCGTCCTCGCAATAACTCTGGTTTTTGAACATATGGTCCGACAAGTAAATGTATCATGCCCTCCTTCCCCGCATCTAAATACAGGGAAGGAGGGTATGATCGCAGGTTAAATTATCCCCTACAGCTGTAATTAGTAATGCCAGGTTATGGCAATGATACAATTTTGCACATGGAGGTAAGAGGTGGTCTGAACATAATTTAAAGTTCCCTACCTAACGCCCTGCCCACAGTATCCACCTTTAGAAAACAGTCCTAAAAAAACAAGCGCGCTGATTGGTTAAATATCTTGTTTGTATAACTCGATGTAGACACAGAACTAGCGTGCCCTGTTGACGTAGTGATGGCGCGAGCAAAGAGAATTTACATTTTGTTAATCAAAGTTTACAAGTTGTTTTCCTTTTTCTCGTCGTGGTGTTTTCTAAAAGAAATAGAAAACATGTACTCCGTGTTTGTATCGAGTTATACAAACACTCATGAAAGTTTGGGAGAACTCGAAAAAGCTGTGGAAACTCTCGCCTGTGGCTCGTGTTCCCAAAGCATTTCTCGTTCTCCCAAACTTCCACTCGTGTTTGTATAACTCGATACAAACACGGTACCTGTTTTCTATTTCTTAATCAAAAGAAAGCTTCTTGATTTCCTCAGTTATTTGTATGAAATGTCCGACTCTTTTACCAGGGCTCAAAAAATATTTGAATTCAACCTTGTAACCCTCCAATTTTGCTTGCCTAGGGCACTTCCCCACTTGCCCAAGTTTTCAAACTCATTAATAATTCATGAACCCAACAATGAAAGTCAAACTACAGGCATGTTTTAATGTAATAAACCCATCTTGACTGTAGTCCTCTCAGTGCTTTCATGTTTATTTTAACGTCTTCACTACACTTTTTATGAAGTTGCATGGTTTGTAATAATTAACATGGATGAACACTGTTATAATCACATTGCAGTATTGTGTACCCTACATTGTCAGATACTCT
This sequence comes from Catalaphyllia jardinei, assembly GCA_022496165.2. Taxonomy (NCBI): domain Eukaryota; kingdom Metazoa; phylum Cnidaria; class Anthozoa; order Scleractinia; family Caryophylliidae; genus Catalaphyllia; species Catalaphyllia jardinei. Next base: position 3,997,069 of record CM042750.1, read on the forward strand.
ACTCTAGCTTTTGTCTGCTTTTGTCGCTGCCCATGATAACCATGGGAAAATCAATACATGGGTTTCTTTTCCCTATATGGTTATGGGGCTCTGCTTGGGGCCCTTCGGGCCGCCGGAGCTCTGCTATCAATGTACATGTATGAGGTGGTGAATAAATAAATAAATAAATCAGTAAATAAATAAATAATTTTATTCTCTTGGAAACAAATCTAGTCATATTGCATTTTCAACTATCATGGGTGATCAACAACTATTTACAATACCAAGATACATTAAAAAAGAACACTGTCAAAAGAAGATTATTATTTTTTTAAAAAAAATAAAAAATCAAATTGAAATATTTTGAGATGTATACGTATCATTAAATCTCAGAGTTACGTTTATAATAATCATTTTGAACTTAAACTAATTGTGTTACAGTACATTAATTACCTTCAGCCTCTGAAATTACAGCAGCAATCTGCTTGTAAAGTCTTGTTACAGTGCTGACGACATGAATATACTGATGCTCCACTTCAACACGATGCTCAACGAAATGACGATCATTGAGACATAAAGTAGACAATAGGAAAACTCCCTGCCGCAACAACTTGAGACTGTAGCTGAAAATTCCACATTTGAGATATGACAATGACAATGATAATACTGTGATGTTAGAGTAGGTACCTGTAGATAATTCTGCTCCCCCCTGAATGAGATGCTAGTTCATTACAGGGTTACCTTCAGAATTAAATTTTCCAGTTCCCATTCCTTGCCCAAGAACACAACTCAACATTCACAGCCAAGGCTCAAGACTGAATCACTCAATCAGGAAACAAGACAACTAACCCTGGGGCCACCATGCTTCTACTTGGTCATAAATTAACATGGCATAAAACAATTGGGGTTTTTTGTTATTATTTTAACAGAAATAAACTCACCTTTCTTTTGCATGCTTAATTAGAGACTCAGCTGAAGCATTGCCAAGGAAGTTCAGTACTCTGTTTAACATCAACACAAGGCATTTGATGAGCTGCAAAATGATTCAATCATTCAGTCAGAACAGAAAAGAAAAAAGAGTTTGTTCCAGTATGCAGTGACATTCATCCTTCCTGGAGTTCACTAATTGAATATGTTTGAGCAAATACTGCCAAGCTCAAATGTAACCAGTCAAGCATCCAGTGGGGTGAAAAACCAAAACACCTTACATCCAAACAAGCATCTATCATAGTGTGATCATACTAAATTATGCCCCAAACATCTGAAGAATTTATGTTAAATTAAAGACACTAAATTCTTTGAAAATAAAATAATGCTGTCTTCTGCAAACTGTTTTCACCTCAAGACTGCAATGGCATTCACTCTCCAGAGGAAATAATAAGGTTGATGAGTCATCATTTTTCAGCAGGTTATTAACAAAGCCAACAATCTAAGGATGAAAAACAAATGAATGCTGATCATTATTTTCTGAACTCCACCTACCTACCTGATCAAATTGTAATCTAAATCACTTACATGGGAATGATCATGACAGAGTCTTAAGCTCGTGTTAATACAAGTTTGAATTTGAGTATGGAAATGAAACCATTAGCTGTGAGGATAATCTAAAAACATAACTTAATTGGCATCATCATTATCATTATCATCACCATCATTTATTTACCATTAAAAGGAATTTATTAATTACATGTGCAGAATGGGTAAACCTCCAGAAAAACCAGCGGATGGTTGCAAATATTTAGTCATCAGTGTGCAGCAACCTTGCCAGTTGAGTATTATTGCATTAAAACCTCAATCATCATTTTCTAGAGTGGTGATTGCATTCAAAAGGTCTTTTCCCAACAGTTTGACCAAGTTGCTATATTTTGCAAATTTTCCAATACCAAATTCTGTATGGCGTTAAAGGGAACCTCCACTCTTACAAGTTCCCTTTGAATTGTTGGAGTAATAACTAAATCTCAAATTTTACTGGACAAGGTGAAAATAACATTCAAGAGTAACAAAAAATGAATTAAGGTTAGAGCCGATTTTTGCTTTTAAATTTCCCATGCACCGCCATTTTGGATTTTGTGACATCAAGTGGTTGCCACTATTGTTAGAAAGCAGAGCATCTTTTGTGTGAAACAATTGGGCAACCATATGATGTCATGTATTCTAAGATGGCAGCTCGCAGCAAATATAGGTGATAGGCAAACCCTGTTTTAACCCAACACTGATACCTCATCGCTGGACTTTCAACTAAAATGTGAAATAAGACAGTATTTCCTACAATTAAATGTCTGTTTGCTTTAAGAGTGGAGGTTTTCTTTAAAACTACCAAACAAAAACAGTGCTTAAATCGCTGAAATGCATTACATGTCACTGTTCTGGTTAAGATTTGAGCTACATGGTACTCTACCCAAACAAAGCATTAACTTAAGTAATGACAACAGACATGTCGGCGTAACTAAAGGGGAAACACTGCTTGGCGATTGCATGACAGGTGACTTCTATTGCGTGACCATTTTAAGGCCTCACTTCTCTGGCACTTCCAGCTGCACCTATGTACATGTAGGCCAACAACAACAAACACAACAATGCTCTGCAACAGCTAGGCCAGCACAGCTAGGCCAGCAGTGCCACTTCGAGAAGAGTACTGGCAGGTCCCAAAAACTAGAGTAACTGAAATGATCTCTCATGCCTCACCTATCTTGCCAGCGCTTCTGGGTCGGATTGGAATGTTGGCGGGTCAATACAATTAAAACAAGGTAAAAAATACTAGTGAATTTAGCTTGGAGAAGTTGCAATGCAGACTTATCCAAAGTGCAACCAACGACATGGCCTCCAAAGGGAGGGAGAGAGGGGAAAAAATTTACACAGCTTAACAGCAAGCAAACAATTGCATAAGAAATGTGAGTTAAAACCTTTTACGTAGCATTTTATACCCAGACAGTGTTTGATTCCTGAGCCAATTGCCAGGCTTGTACTATGTATGTGCCAGATCTTGTGTTGTAATAAACGAGACATGAGTGGGGAGTATTTAGAGGATTTAATCATTTAGAAAGGGAGAAATAACTAGTATCCAGACAGAATTGCAACATACTAAGATAGGGCTATAGATAAATGCATAGACAAAGAATACAATGGTACATTACAGTACCAAGTGCCGAGTACAAAGTAAAATCCAAGCGAACCCTCACAGGGTGAAATGGCGTCACGTTCCATTAACTGCATTTTACAGTTTGATGTCAAACTCTCCGAATAACATGAAAAAATTACTCAATTCTGATTGGCTGAGAGTAGTGCAGTTCAAGTGTAACACCGGCGCAAAAAGTGTAACACCAGTGCAAATTACACATTGTAATTCTCGATTATGATTAGCAGAAAGACAATGAGAAATTTTGTAGGCCAATGATATCATGTAAAGTAATGACAAAAGTTTTGTACAGAAACTCTGAAAAAAGAATCCTAAAAATGGCTTCAAGAAACATCTTCTGGCACTTTTTCTGCGCAAATTTTTTCATGTTTGTATTATTAATAAGTAATCATACGGTTTTTCTCATTCAATTTGAAATTAACTTACACTTGTGAGTTTTTCAAAAAACTGAAATTGCGCTTGCCGAAGCAGGTTATAGTGCAATTTCAGCTTTTTGAAAAACTCACTCATGCAAATTAATTCCAAATTGAACGAGAAAAACTGTATGATTACCTATACTAAGTACACTATAACTTAAATTATTGTCGTCGTCATCGCCGCTGCCACTGTTGTTGTCATTATCGTTATAGTTATTGTTACTATTATTCTCATTCTCATTCTCATTCTCATTATCATTATCATTATCATTACTATTATTATTACTATTACTATTATTATTATTGTATGTCTTGTGGGTCAATTTGTTTCTTAGGTCACTTTGTTTTCAACCTAGGTCAATTCACTTCAACCTAGGTCAATTTGTTTCAATCTAGGTCAATGTATTTTCTACGTAGGTCAATTTGTTTTTTACCTAGGTCAATTTGTTTCAACCTACAACCCCAGACAAAAGAATTGGGAAACGAAGTAAGTTCTCCCCTCCCCTCACTTTCAATGTTGATAATCAGGTGATTTTTTCCCTTTTTGTTGGAAAAAATGTGATATTTTCCAGCATTGATTAGGGGGGAAGGGTGATATGTGATACAGCTCAAGTGTCCCAACTACTTTTGGCTGGGATTGTAGGTCAATTTGTTTCAACCTAGGTTGATTTGTTTTCTACCTAGGTCAATTTGTTTCTGCCTAGGTCAATCTGTTTCAATCTTGGTCAATTTGTTTCAATCTACCAGTAGGTCAATTTGTTTCCACCTAGGTTAATTTGGTGTTGCAGTAAGATTAATTTGTATATGGTTAGGGCAGAGGTGCATGTAGTGTAATAATGGGTGGTATATTCTCTTTTGCAAGTAGTTTATTGAATATTTGGTGTATTATTTTATATGTTTGTTAGGTCAGTGCTAGCAATGGCAATTTTTATCCATTACTGTCAATACAATGTGGAATCCACACAACCTGTCATGTTTGCTTTTAGGACTAGGAAAGACTGGGTCCAACATACATGCTGATTTGAATAATTTAAGGAAATTTGTTACTACTACAATGTATATATAAATAAAAAATGTTGAACTTGCATCCAAGTCTCCATGTCTCACTGGTAAGGCACCAGGACATGAACCCAAAAGGAAAACCAAAGGTCTGTGGTTCAAGGCTCGCAAGGTAAGCATTGAGATAAAACGAATAGGGGCTGGGATGTTGGGAGAGCAGGGAGGGGATAGAAGGGTGAGGTACTGTAGGTAGAGTAGAGGTGAAGAGAAGAAGGAGGATGACGAGAAGATTGAAGGTGCCAAAATATTTTTTGTTTGCAGCAAAAACAACAACAAAGAAAATCATATTGACCTACAGTGTAGCTTGAAAAAAATTGACTTAGGTTGAAACAAATTGACCTTACGGTTTGGTTTGACTGTAACATATGCACTTCTTTCAATCAAATAAAGCTTACCTGTAAATGAACTTGTTGATAATAAATGGCAGGAACATCATTGGGTGTGAAACTCCATCCCTGATAAATCTTGAGTAAGAGACAATCGTGATCTATTTTATACAAAAAAAAAATAACAAAATAGCTTTGAAATAAAATAATGCTGCAGTAATGTGTTGTTCATCAGAACACAAGTATTAAACTTGAACATTTACAAGCCAAAAAACAAAAAACCCTTTGCCTAATGCAAACACTTCTACTGAAATTGAGAGAGCTCAAAGTTACTACAGCTTACTAGTAATAAAGTGGAATCCCGATTTCTCGAACCCCGATGACTTGACCAAAGGCTGTTTCACCTCCTCAGTCTATGTCCTATGTGATTTTTCAAACCAATTTTCGTTTCACTTGGAGGATTCCACAGTTAAGAAGTATGTTTTACCTGACTGAGAGCAGAGTCTTTTGAGAATATCACTGTGGCTTGTTAGAGGAGTAAGGAGTGATGTAACCAAAGACAGAGTATTTAGACTCCAGTCTCTGGACAGACACTGAGACAGCAGACTGTCGGACAGCAACGGCAACATTCTGAAATGGCAAAATAACCTTTAAATAAAAAGAATTCATCTTGTATATATTTTTAATTTCCACTTTTAATATACTGTGCCCCCAATTAGCTCCTTGGCACTCAGGAGCTAGATCCTAAACTGACACTTATATAAAGTATCTTCTTCTTTCTGCGCACTATTTACCATGCTCTCAGGCAGAGAGGCATCAATACCAACCTAAAAATATTATTGATAATCAGATAAGGAAGTTACTTTGTCTTGAGGCTGGTCTCCCCCAAAACTCAAATCAATTTAAAAGAGAATTTTGCAGCCTTTTTTGATTCTTTTTATTTCCACATGTAGCATAATGGCTATGAGCTTAACTCTGTCTGCTTATTCACCAGTGATCTAAGGTTCAAAGCAAGCTAACTCATCCATTCTCACCTTACAGCTTAGTTACAACAACTCTAGAGCTAGTTTCACGAACCTTGGGTAGTATTTTGCTTCACAGTTTTTTGCCAGAGATGTTAAGACTTGTAGAGTGGTGAAAACAACACTCATGGATTCTCTCTAAGCAAAGAAGAACATAACAGCATTTAAACAAAGTACTTATCTCTATGATGCTGTGAAAATCAAGAAATCCCAAAAATAAACTACTATGAAATTAATGATGATATTTAACATCTGTGTATGATCTATTTTCTGCTGGCTACTTTCTGGCATTGTAAGGTGTGGTCAGCTCATGGTTAGTGCACTCAACTCCGGAGCAAGTGGTCCAGGTTCGAGCCCTGGGCAGGGACACTGTGTTATGTTCTTGGGCAGGACACTTCATTCTCATGGTGCCTCTCATGGCCCAGGTGCATAAATGGGTACCGGTGAATTAATTGATGGGGGAGGGGGGGGGGGCAATCCTACGATGGACTAGAAATTATAGTAGAATACTCCTAATCGCTTTGCTACCAAAACCAGGATAAGTTCTGCCCTGATAAGCTACTCAGCTGGGATGACATAAGGCTGGCATGCTCCTCTCTAATAAGTTGTTGAATAAATTTTTGATACTTTGCATGCTCAATAAATCATATCACGGTTCACCTGGTGAGGTGCCAACAACTTGAATAAGTAACCCAGCAGTTCTGTCTGTTGAACAATAGGCTCACTGCTTCCTTCCTCTATCAAAAAAGACAAATATGACAACCATTTCAATTGAAAAATGATTAAAAATAACTACACTGGTCATGGTTTTAACACTCATGGAGACTGACTTTCAGCAGACTTTGTTCACAGCTACATGTTTCACATAACTTTATATATCAACTTCTCTATAATGCAACACCTCTGTATTATATAAATCAGACTGGCAAATAACAAAACAATAAATATTAATTATTACTGATAACAACATCACATGAATGCACAATTTCAGCCACACCTTTTAAAGTTGTAACTTCTTTCATTTGTTTGCCGGAATCTGAACTGTGTGAACTTACACCTCCACTCTTGGATAAACAAAACAAGAATCATTCAAGAGGAAAGGCAAATTAACCAATATCTAGCATCGTTGTCTAGTTTCTGCAACTGCGTTTCGATTTCTTAAATTTTTAAAAGTTCAAGTTATTGTTGCCCTGGGGTCACTGGTCCACACTTGGTAATTAAGTTTCCATTGCTTTTTTTCCCTAAATTTCAACACATATAATACCGTCAAACCTCCCGTTGCAACCACCTCTCGCAAGTGACCAGTTTTCCACAATAACAAAAGTGTCCAAGTTTAATCACTATAAATATATCTTTGAAACCTTTTGTTAGCAACCACCTCTCCTAATTGACCGCAACCAATTTTAGAGCTAACAGTTTGGAATTGTCTTTTATTTTCAACCTCCTGTAAGCAACTTCTTGGCAGATAATAGAGCAGAAATTGGACAATAAGGTGTTGTAACATTATCGCATTCCTGGGTAGCACAAGAGACGGAAATTTCTCAATTTCAAAATTGACTTTTCATGCGAATAAAATATTTAAAACATTGGGTAAGTCTGTGCAGTTACCATTTAATAAGGAGGCCAAATTTTGACCCAATATGGTCAAAAGTCTCGTAAGTGACCGCCTCCCATCCATAAGCAACAGCCTAGGTTTGATATTTTGTGTGGTTGCTTACCAGAGGTTTAACTGTATTACAGGGCTGTTGTTAAGGTTTGATTCACACCTGTAACAAACTTGATCCTTTATTTGCAAATTGGTTTAACTACAGGCAAGTTCACCTGAAACATCAAGGACCCATCAAGCATGCTTGGCTGTCGCAGGTGTTATGGGTTATGGCCTTTGTGGACAGCCCTGTAATTATTTATTTCTCAGCAAAGATTAAGCACATATCTTATTTTCAGATGACTAGTCAGCCTCATAAACCTGGGTAAATTAAGTTATGTAAGCATATATGTATATACATGTATAACTTATCACAGTCTCCCAAGCAGTATACTTCTTTTTTCATGATTAGTTATTTAACATCACTTACATAATCCACGCAAGCACACCCATGTCAAATAGTGTTGCATAAAAAGACATTTAAACTCAAAACAGTACACTTCAGAATTAATTACTTTTTTGATGACAATACTACCACTTGCAAACAGTGGATGCTGAGAAAACCCTTCAACTTCTTTACTTGAAAATATCTATAAAAAGAGACACCAACAGTAAAAACACATCATTAATAACAGATACAGATACATGTACCATGTAATTTGCTTGTACTATGAATGCCAAATCTGGAACATTGCTTCACCTTTCAACTGGTAAAAGGAAGATTATTGAATAAAATTTCTACTTTTTAAAAATTCCAACGCACGTAGGTCAGAAGTTGCCATGACCTATAAAAAGTTGCCTAGCAAAGACGATCAGACTCTCAATTCTCAGTTTCTGTCTGCTTATTAACATAGAGGCCCATTAAAAAAAACTCAGCCAGGACTCCAACCAATGTCACTCGGAGTAAAAAACTATCAGGCCGGTGTACCTTGGCTCCCACTGTCTCACTGTATTTATAAGAAAAGATTATTAATTAAAAAATAGCCGAAAGAAAATATGCATGCTGATTTGTTTGAATTGTGTTTCTATAACTCAATAAAACACAGAACTAGCACGAGGTGTTGACGTAAAGATGACTTGAGTAAAGAGAATTTGCTTTCGATGATCAAAGTAAACAAGTTGTTTATTTTATTTTTTGTTTGCAAAATTTTCTAAAAGAAATAGAAAGCATGTGGAAGTTTGGGAGAACTCAAAAGAGCTGTACAAACACTCACCTGTCAATTGTGTTTCCACAAATTTCTCTATCTCCCAAAACTTACACTTCAGGTTCTGTAACTCAATATAAACATGGTACATGTTTTCATTTTCTTAAAGAGAAGTTAAGATTAATCACTTTTAGGATCAATCCTTAAGGTCCCAATATTGAGATATGAATTCTCTTTAGTGATTGTTATTTAATTAGAAAACATGTACCCTGTTTCTATCGAGTTAAAGAAACAGGAGTGGAAGTTTGGGAGAACAAAAAATGCTGTGGGAACATGAGTTGTGAAGGTGAGTGTTTTTACAGCTTTTTTTTACTTCTCCGAAACTTTCACAAGTGTTTCTATACATGTAGCTTGACAGAAACACAAAGAACATGTTTTATATTTCTTTTAGGAAACACCACAACAAAAAAGGAAAACAACTTGTTTACTTTGGTCATCAAAATATAAATTCACTTTGCTTGTGCAATCATTACATGTACATCAACAGCTCATGCCAGGTCTGTGTTCCTATCAAGTTATAGAAACAATTTTTACCCAATCAGCATGCATGTTTCCTTTATAGGGCTGTTTTCTAAACAGTCCTGCTAAACTTCATTCTGAGAATTTTGTGGTATGTAAAGACCATAACTCTTACTTGATGTCAGTTACTTTATTCACTTAATGCTAAGATTTCTACCTTTGCTGTTTCGCCTTTTCTTTCCATAACTCTGTCATTGTCATCTTCACTGCTATTACTATGTGCTCTGGATGACTTCAAAATGCATTCACAAACTTCACTGCTGTACAGCACAAGAATGTTTAGAAGTCTCAGTGCAATTAAAGCTGTTGTCTGCAAGGTAGCAAAATTCTTAGCATGTTCACTTTCAAACCCAAAGCCATCCTTTGGTTCTGCAAAATCTTGTGTTGGCGAGCCTCTGGGCAAACAAGTGCTTAGGATGTTGTCATCAGTCGTTTCTGTTCTTTGTTCAATATAATGCAAAATGTGGCACTCGAGTAAAGAAAGGAAATTGATAGCTTTGGGCAAATGAGGATGATCTTTCAATTTCGATGTTGATGTTACGCATTTCGAGTCACTGTCTTCTTGACATTGATTTAAAAGCTCAGACAAAGTTTGCATCACTAAAGTGTTATCACCACTAATTGAACAATCTTTCTGTGTTACAGTGTCCATAGATCTCTGTAGTTTTGAGGTACCTTGAGTTTCAAATAGCCGCATAGTATGTGAGACATTTGTTTCAGTGAGAGTTGTTTTTTGCAAAGCAGGATGAAAGTTTGGCAAAGGTTTATCAAGTGACAGAAGCGAAATAATGCTACCTCCGTTAAAAGTTCTGTTCTCTCGATCATGAAGGAGATGCAGTTCTTTTTCATGTGGTGCTAACAGGTTTTGGACAAGTTCAACTTCAAGTGAACTCTCAACATGTAACTGCACAATTTCTTTTTCACCAATATTTGTTTCCTTCCGCTGCACTTTCATCTTCTCTCGAGTGGATGAGCCACTGAAATTGTCACTTAGCGCTGAATTTTCTGAATTGTCTCCATCAGAAAGTCTTTGTGAATTCTGTTTCCTTTGAAGTTTCAAATCTCTTGGGCTTTGATTTATACACCGAGGTGACTTCACTTTGGTCTCTGGTGATGTTTTCTGGAAAAATGAACTGCCAGTTGGAAAAACTTCACTCAAATTAACAGTCTTCCTTTTAGGACTACTGTTACTGCCTTCTGTCAGAGAAGCTGTCCTTTTCTTGTTGTGCTCAATCATTTGTGAAATTTCTCGTTCTTTGAACCGAATTTGAGTAGTTAAGTTTTCAACTTGTTTCTCTAATTCCTTTTCATGCTGACTTTGTTCCCTGGCCTGTTGCTCTTGTGCAGCTCTTTCTTCACCTTGCCTCCTTTTCTCATCAGCCTGATAATGCTCAAGGGAATCCCGCAAAATCTTGATCTCTCCATCTTTACAGAACTTCTCCTCTTCCAGTGTTTTCACCTTTAAGCTTGCAGTAGCAAAATCTGCTTTTAATCTTTCAATCTCCTTTCTCAAATTTTCCATTTGCCTATCTTCAGGGTGACTTGTCACAGTCGTATTGCGGCTGCTGCTGTTAAAAATGTTAATTGTACCAACGCTGTTTGCTCTTGTGTGACCGCTGGGTAATGAAACTGATCCATTACATTGGTCAACAAATGAAAGCAAAACCGAGTCACTTTTCACACTAGCATGCTCTTCTGGATGTGTTACAATTGGCGCTCGAAATTCTCTGGTACCACTAACAGGAACACCCACCGTCTCACTCAAACTGGAGTAGGCTGTATTGACAACATATTCTTGAGTGTTAATAGTATCATCATTTTCATCAGAACAATCCCCCGGGGACAGACGCGAAGAATAAAATACATCCTTACTAGCAGAGCTATAATTTTCGTTTCTCAAAGTTAAATTGGAAGTGAACTCGGCAGGATTAGTCCTCTGGGTTTCCAGCTTCATAGCTGCAACCCGATCGTGTGCATCAAACTGTTCAGCCGCTGTCAAAAGTTCTTCCTCGACATCATCTTCCAAGGCATCAAACTCTTCATCAAAAGCATCAAGAGGAAGATCGCGACATGTTTCCTCCACAGCTATTTGCTCAGACCTTTTATCGGGCAAACAATGAGAACTTTTGAATTTTTTGTACGGGGACTCGTGGTTGATGTTTGCCCCTGACTGAACACTGCTTGTCAAACTCCCGGGTTCAGGTGCAAACGAACTGCTGTCTCCTGATCGAGTTGCAACAGGATTGTAGATAAAATTACGCCTCCGCTGATTCCCCAGAAGATTATTGTTGCTAAAGTTGGACATCATTCGAGAAAACTAACGATTTCATGCTCAAAGAACACAGACTGATCGGTGTGCAAATTAGAAGTTGAAGTTTGCCGCGAAGATCCCCGAAGACTGTATCACGCTAGAGTTTCTGGGAACGTCTGGATATGTGTTAGACCGCTGACATCGCAGCAACTGGAACGGAGGTTCTGGGAATAAACCAAAACCCCACAAACTCTGTATCGAATTGGTTGTTTCATTTTGGCAGGGTGCTGCTGAATAGGTGGATTAGCCAGGCGGCAGGTTGCGCGACGCATCCTGAAGAAATCAATCAGGCCAGAAACCGACCCATACCTCGCGTACTCAACTACAAAAACATCCCCACACAAGGAATGATAGGCCTTTACACAAATATCCGGAATTTTGCGATATTTAGAAGTTTCCGAGGTACTTAGAAAATTTTACAAAATTTTGGGATATTTGTTTTGGCCGTTTTCCGACTTTTCTTCCCTATTTTCTTGACGGAATACTCAGTTCTATCATTCTATAAATGGAATTAAAAACTGTATAACCACAGCGACAAACCGATGAGAGTGCCGGATCTTAAGTAGACCTGGATCAGTAGAAATTTTAGAATACAAAACATAGACGGCAAACTGATCGCAACGGCATTTTTCCGCTCAGCCCCTGAGGAAGGTTTGTATTGCAAACCGAAATATAGGGCAATTTTGTTT
>CM042750.1:4021292-4038281 GCA_022496165.2 Catalaphyllia jardinei
ATTTTTGATTTTGTGCTCGTTTCCCCAACCACTTATTTTTGATTTTTCTATACCACTAAATCTTTAATTTTTTATTATTCACTTTTTTCAATTACATTTTAAAGACTGAAATTTTTCTAAATGCTGGAAAAACTAAATAATAAAAACTAAAGAAATAAATATTGAAATCCAATTTTTATCCAGACCAAAACCCGGGACATCAGTCTGGAACAAAAACCTTAAGACCAACTTTTTTCAATGGGATTTTTTTATGACCATAAGCATAACTTGTTTTACCATCTTTGAGAATGTACCTCTTATCATCAAAACAACTGAGTGATACTTTATTTATCTCATAACTTCCCAATTGATGGTTCTCACTTCTTATTGTTTTCATTTTATGATACATCTGATCATTATTGAATAAAGTATTTTTGTAATTATCATGTGTTATATTATTTTTGATTACATTCTTTTTTATTCCTTTAGCAGTCTTTCCACCTTTTTGATTATCTTTGATGTAACTATACATTTTTGATCTCAATCCAACGAATTCAACAATTGGAAATCCAGCTGCTTCATCTTTGAATTTACCAATTACTTTTTTATTTGATTTGTCGAAATAAGGTGACTCTTGAGGATAATCACTATTATCAAATTTATATTTCTCATCCCAGAAATCTTTATAAACATCTTCAGCTTCTATTTCATATGTCAAACTATCAGTGTCAGTAAATAGTAATCTAGCTTTTTCTTTATACTTCTTTTTGATATCATTATAATGGAAATTGTACATCAATGTTTTGCTGAGATCTAAGATACACATCCCCACATATGCTGGTCTATTTAGAGTGATGGTTTCTTTTATTTTATGTACAGCCACCAGATTCTCATTGAAGATCTTACTACTAATATAGGTTGGCTTACTGGTTAATTTTAATAATTTTTTTTCATCAGTGACTAATCTTACATCAACACGCTTTCTGATATTTTCCATAGTTTTTCCAAATACACTATTATTCATTAATTTGAAAAAATCTTTTTCAAAGTCATTTTTGGCATTTTTTCTTTTTTCTGTATTGTAATCAATATATTTCTTTAACCATGGAGATTGATCGAACTCAAGTACTCTATGAAATTTTGTTACTTTTAAACCAAGATCCATATATAACTTCAAATTTCTATAATGAAGAACATATTTTTCTTTGTTTTTTAATGTTGGAATTAATTTATAAACTAAACCGATTGATATCTTATATTTATCAGAAATATTTTTTGAATATTCGGATAACATTTCTTCGGTGACTTTAATCTTTTCTGCTGCTAGTGGATAATCATTATGGAGATTATGTAACTCTTCTGGATACTCCAGATCTACTTCCAGTATCAAACCTTTATTACTATCTTCTTCATACTTAGCCAAATCTAATTTATTAATTTGTTTTTGTGTCATCCATTTGAATCCACCAGTTGGGAGATACTGACTCATAGCCCAACCGTATAAATTATTTGCATCAAGATACATAATATACTTTGATGGTGCTTTTTTATTGTATTCTTTCATGTATTTATTGTTTGCCTCACCATATCTGTTGGCAATATAGCGAATACCACCTCGTAAACCTTTTTCAATAAACTGAAACATATCAATATCAATCATAAGCTCAAGTTTGATATTAGTCATCTTTAACATTGCATCCCATGATAAACCTGGAGATGTGAAATAATGACATGGATCGAGTCTATAATATTCAAGACAAGTCTTTCTAAAGTTTTCAAATACATCTGCTAATAGTAAGATATCTGATTTCAAATATAAGTCATGATACTCACCCATATTTTTTAGATTGAAAGTTTTCCAAACTTCTTGAGCATGTTTGTAATCATCTTCTGATATATGTTCATTGTTTAAAATACTGTAGAATTCTTCTTTTGTTGGTAATGTTTCATTAAACTTTTCAAATGAATCCATATAGTCATAGGGGTAAACTCCTTTTTTAGCCATTAGATCAAGCTTAATACCTTTAAACATCATTGAGGTATATCTTAGTTTATCATTATTTGGATTAATGCAAGCTTTATCTTTATATTTATCTTTATTCTTACAATTAATACAATTACCACATGGAAGGCTGGTTTTATGTTGTATTACATTATCTTTTTTAATTACTTTATTTGAACACTTTTTTGGATCACATATATCACATTTTCCACATTTTGTAATATTACTTACAAGTTTATCTAATGATGATCCCATGAATTGAAAACTATCAATAAAAGTCAAATGATTACCTAACATGAAAGCCATATACTTTTCTATATTATTAGGAATTGCATTTATATTCATTTGACACTTCTTTCTTCTTTTATTAACATATTCATAATTCTTTACTATTTCTCCAATCTCTTGCATTATAAAATGAGAATCATAACCTCTCAGATTATGAAATATGACTGGTATTTTTATTTGTTCTGGATTTAATCTGAGTTGTAAATTACACTCTTGATGAGCTGAGCCTCTATACTTACCAGTAATATGACAATGATCTCTTACTCGCATATCTTTATCAGTGTATTTTTTATTACAAATGTAACATTTATTAGCTTTTTGAAATTCATCTTCATTTTCTTTTGTCATATTCAATGGTTTATTTAATTCTTTTTTCATTATTTACTTACAATATTTTACTTCATCTAACATGTATTCTAAAAATGTATAAACAGCTTGTTCACCTCGATATATTTTCATTGGTTCACTATATTTATCATCATAACAACATACAACCTTATAACCAAATCCACAATCAGTATGCTTTTGATATGCTTCAGTATATGATTTGTTATCATTTGATTGACAACTTGATATCTTTTCAGTTATTGCTTCAAAGTCAGCATATATAACAAATGGAACTGGTTGTTGTTTTTGAAAGTTATTAAATTTTAATATATTGTTTGATTTGTCAGGCATTTTAACTGCTTGTTCTCCATTAATTTGAATACAATTATCTCTATGATTGTTCAAGACTATTTCAGAGCTGAAACATTGAAGGCAATGCATGCAGAAGTGCTTCTTTTCTTTGTGTTTTGTTTGTTTATTCATAAACCTATTGAAGTCTTCAATTAAAACATAATGTTTATTATCATTTTCAGTTATCAATAATAAATTCATATGTCTGTCATATTTTTCTTTTGACACATAAATGGGATATGGCTGTTTGTTTTCATATCCAAATACATTAACATTAATCTCATTTTGCTTTTCAATTTTATTATACTGCTTTGTAGTTACTGGAAATTCAATTCCAGAGTAGTCTAAATTTTTGACATATTCTTTATCCGATTTTTTGATTCTCTGTGGGTTCTTATCTTGAGGATTTAAATATCTGATGTGACACCATCTGAAACATTCATTATCTTTATTTTTTATATTGATTAATCCTTTTAAACTGTTTCTAAGTTCTGAGGGAAGTTCAATATATGATAAACCCCCAGTTGGCTTATATTGTACGATATTAAGATAATGATTATCAACAGATTCAATTGTCCAACCGGAACCTTCAGAAATCCATTGAGCTATTATATTTAATATTTGTTCTTTTGATAATTGTAATGATTTATTTACTTCAGTATTGTTGATTATTGTTTGAGGTTTGCTATTGAAGTATGCAGTTTTTAATACTGTTTCATTTTTTGATAATCTTTTGAATGTCACTTTGAGAGTTTCAACGAATTTCAACCCCTTCATTGATTCAAGAATTTTGTTGATGTGATATTTAAGAGCTAGTCTAGTATTTTGCAGTTGCTTAAGAGGATCTTTATTATTTTTAATGCTAATTTCGAAAGATTTTGTATAACCTTTCAAGGCTTGAGCTGTTTCATTTATCTTAGTCCTTGGTAATGGGATTGGTTGTTTAATTATGTTATCTTCATAATCTTTTACCATATTCTTTACACTATTCCTTGGAGCTGGTATTGGTTTAATAATCTTCTCAAGATTTTTTGAATATTTATTCAATACATATCTATAATCATCAATTAGTTCATTTTGCTTCAATAATAAATCTATGAGCTCATCTTTTGTTAGATCTGAGAGATTGCTTTTGTTCATACTATATGTTGAGATAATTTTTTCTTCCATTTTTTTAATAATATTCTAATGTGCTATTTCTTTAAGCCTTAACAAAAAAATTTTTTTTTTGATTTCGATATAGAGATTTGTTATGTCAACTATATTATAATGACGAAAATTACAATAAATGAGTGTGTTTTTTATGTTCATCCAGTTTATGACTTATATGCTGCAGACAGTGATGGAAATATTATTAATATAATTAAAAAAGTACCCCATATAGGAAACAAAAATCATAATGGTTATTTAAAAGTGTCTGTGAGAAAACATGGCCAATCAGGTCAGAAAGTATATCTAGTCCATAGATTCATCTGGGAATGTCACAATGGATTGATACTAGATGGAAAGGTGATCGACCACATCAATAATAACAAGGAAGACAATCAATTATCTAATCTCCAACTTATAACACCACGAGAAAATAACAAAAAATCAGCTAAATTGAGGGATTACTCATTTGTTGCAAATAATTGTAAAAATAGAAATTGTATAAAAGCAACCAACAAAAATACAAATGAAGTTTCATTTTTCAATAGCTTGTATTCAGTCAATCAGCATTTAGGCATCAACGCTGGTTTAGTTAAAATGGCTTGTGAGGGTATCAATAATTGTAAATCAGGTATTTCAAAGAAAGATGGTCATTCTTATACATTTGAATATATCAAACAAGAAGACTTACCAGCTGATTACAAAAAATCAGCAAATATAAGACCGCGAATATTCTCAGATAAAGAAAAAAAGAAACACCTCATGGAATGGCGAAAAAATGAATACCGATATCCAAACTGTGATAAAGTAATCAATAATAACACCAAGTATTACCATAGAAAAAAGTCCAATACCCAAAAATAATGATATTTTTGGCTACCGATTGATAGCAATAATCAGTATTGATAACTGTAATTCTCGTTATAATATGATAATCATACTATATCGTCTTATCAATATAGGATTACATAACTTGTGTTTAAAACATTTTCATATATTTCCTAAATCCTTCATTGGAATCCAGCTGTTGAAATCATCACTGTATCCCTTCCACTTCACCAGAGCTTGTTTCTTCTTATAATCTCTGTGAATGACTTTATCAATATACGAAAAACATCCTGCTTGGCTTTTAATAATTCAGGTTCATAAAAACTCCCTTGAATATCTTCATTTCTGAGATCTCTTATTTTATAAGTTATTGGATTAGTGTATTGGATCTTATCAACTGTGAACACTTCTTCTGTCCAGTTTGGTGTATAACCCTTATCGAACACATTCCGTTTGTACTTAGATATTCGGACCTTATCACCTATTTTAAATTTTGGTTTCTGTTTTGATGTTTCCATATCACCGTATAAATTGAAGTAAACTATACCCTCATTCTTTTTCTTTGAAGCTTCAACTGGTGTCATTTTTATGCTTGAATGTTTTGTGTTGTTGTACTGATTTAATAGTTTTGGCAACATGTCTTGATACATTGTATTACCTTGAATTGTGAACTGCTTCCACATTTTAGATTTAATTGTTCTATTCCATCTTTCAACTACTGATGACTTCTCTTCATTCTCAGTTGAGTACATTTGTATCCCATTTTTCTCTAATAGGTCTTTCACATGTTTGTTATAGAACTCTTTTCCCTTGTCAACCCAAATATATTGTGGTTTTCTACCTTCCTTGAATATTGTTTTGAATGCTTCAGTGACAGATTCACCTTTTTTATCTTTTAATGGAATGATCCAACCATATTTTACTGAACTGCTGCATTTCAACCAAATCACTTGCCCATATTTCATCGATATGATTTGTGATTACACGCCGCCGAGTGAAATTCCGTTTTATGGGTGTATGTAACTCATCAGCTAATTTTTCTTGCCAGTTTTCTTCACTCGACGGCTTTTCCCGTTTTTTGACTTCTTAACACCCATACCTAATTTTGACTTAGCTGCTATAGCGCACCTAGCCACAGTATGTCCCCATTGTCGATCTTTCCATGGAATAGCATCAAGAGCTTTAACCATCTTACGATCAGCTTCATTCTTACACTTCACTTGATCACCTTTTGGTTTATTACCGCAAACTGAGTAATCAACATCATGCTGCATACTTACTGCATCTGTTTTTCCAGTTGGTTGTTGATATATTTCAAGTATCTGACCAGTATTTGGATCATACCTCAACTGCTGTTCAAGAGGGTTTCCAGGTCCTGTATATCGATGTCCAGGCATTACAAAACCCTTCTTTGGTGCTACTTTTAGAATAGCATTATGAATGTCTAAGCCACCACCATAACCTTTCCATTTTATCCATGAACCATATGATCTTGTGCCTCCTCTATTTTTATAAGCTTTGTACTGACTTTTGTAATCGGCTACAATTTCTCTTGCTTCTTTTTTACTTACTTCAGGTCCTTTGAATAATCCTGGTACTGTTAATACATTCCAACCTTTTTTGAAATCAACAAATGGAAATGGTATTGGTAGTCCTTTTCCTTTTATTGGTGATATTTTTTTAGATAAATCTAATGTAAAACTATCCAAAGCTTGATCGAGATATTTGTTTGCTGTTTCTTTTATTTTACGTTTTGCATAATTAGATTGGAGAGCTTGTGAAGCACCTATTCTTCCAAGATTTACTAATCCTTTCATTGAACTTTTGAGCAGTTGTTCTCCTAGTAAGCCCCCAGCCTGTGAGGGCTCAATCAGTTTCCCTGGTTCTTGACAAATTTAGTCTTTGTTATCCCACATTCAGCACAAGTACATTTCATCACTGTTCTACCATTTTTGGCTTTGACATATCGTTCACTACCTGGAACGCATTCAGTTTGTTTCTTCTTTTTAACACAATATGATTTCACCATTTATATATATAATTTAGATATTTTTCGTATAATATTCAATGAATCTCTCATTATCCATTGTATCATGTATATTGAACACTTGTAATAAATCATAATATGAATTTCCTTTATTCATTTCGTTCAAACAGTATAAACAAAAGTATCCACATGTGGTTGTTTTTATATTTTGAATTTGATTATTTTGATGGAGCAAAGTCAAATTCTTTCTTTTCGCATGATTTACCATTTCTTGAAAAGGAGGCATACCAAAACTATCAAAATAATTTATCACACCATCTTTTACACCCAATGGCTTCCACTCATATATGATGGTTCAAGATTGTAAATAAATAATGCTTGGTTATGATTATGTGGAACATTACCATCTCTTGATAAAACATCATTGATTGGGATGTTGAGATATCTGCACCATTTTAGCAGATCATGATTGCTTAATGGTATGTTTTTATGGAATTTAGGTTTCAAAGTATTGCTCCTAGAAGTGGAATTTGATTGAACGGGCTGTTTGGTCCTAATAGTAGACCCTTTCCTTTTTTTTTTGTTTTTTTTTCTTTCCCATACCAACTTGTTTGTCACTCCAATTACCAAAACACGGTGGCGACCTATATGCACCCATTCTCGGAGCTCCTCTTCCACCTTTTGGTGGTGCTCCAACTTTGGGGGCACCTCTTCCAGTCAAAGCTTTTAAAACCATTGGAATCCCAATACTGGCAAGTAAAGTACCAAGGAAACCACCTGATTGTTTTTTTGTTGGTCTTATATGAACACCTGAACCTGATTGAAGGGCAGATAGAATGTCCTGCTTTTGTTTTGCAGTTAGTAGGTGTTTGTTTGCAATGAGCTTATCAATCTTATTTTGTGGAATGAGGAAACCACCTTTTTGTACTCCTTTTCCGGATATCTTTTTAACAATTTGTTGTGCTCCTGCACTAGATGCCCCTGCTAAAGCTGCCAATCCCATAGTTTTCGCAATGGTTGGTCCAAATGCGCGCGCAAGAGCTAGAGCTGAGGTTAGTAAACTGCCACCAACTTGCTTTCTGATATTAGTCTTGGAAAGTTTGATGTCCATACCTTTCTTCAATTTCCGATTCTTCTCCAATCTATTCTTCACTGTAGCTGGGACATGTAGAGTGTCATTCCCATGAAGAGAGTTATTAGTTAGCCTTATGACGACTGTTTCTCTTTTACTATAAGCATCACCAATATTCTTCTTCTGATTTTTTGATAGTTTAACATTTATTGCAAAAAGTTGAGTCATTTCTTGTATATAATATATGTTATATAATTTCCTATTACAAAACATATCTGAATTAAAAATGTCTCATGCTTTTATACTATAACTAATTCATTTCCCACCTTATCGATTACGACTGTCTCTTCATATAGGACGATAGCGTGTACGCTAAAAGCATCAGCTGCTAATGTATTAGCATTAAGCTTATACCTAAATATCAACTGCTTTGGGTCTCTAGTTACTTTTTCTGTTTGAAAAGACAAATCAAAGTATATGAGAGAATAAAGAGAGTTGTAATTAGCTAGGTTGAGCTGTGTGCCGGTGTTGTAATTATTCTTTCTCATACCATAAGACATCAAATCGTTGAATATCCTTACTTTTGATTCTGAATCGTATTCAGTTTCTGGATAGAATATTCCATTCCCGTATTCCAATCTACATGTCGTCAAATAACGATGGTTAGCAGCAGCGTTGTCAGCTGAATCTAATTTGAAAGTATCAAAGAGGTACGGATTCTCATCTGCATTGTTTGTTTTAGCTCGTTGTAGATATACAAAGATGGCAATAACATTATCAATACTGGAGGAGATTTGGAAGAACCCACTGCTATTTGTTGGTGCGGAAACCTGATACAATTCTCTTTTGTACGTCCAAGTCTTTTCTTTCATAAAGGAATTGATAAAATTATCAAATAAGCTGTCCTTTGGTAACAATCTTGGGACCCATAGTAGGAATCTATTAACAACCACTCGACCATCATCTGCTGCGGCTGCCTTAAATATTAATTCATCATCATTCTGTAACTCTATATTGAACTCAAGTTGCATTGGGACTAGCATTCGTTCATGCAACTCTTCAAAAAAACTATAACGATTAAGAGGTATGATTACATTAACATCTTTTAGAACATCTGCGTCTGTCATCAATAGTTTTCTAGCCTGATAACCTGTATTAGTGTTGGCAGAGGTAGAATCTGTATCTAGATACCAAAGAGTGTTTTTAGCAACGCTACGACTAAAATCATCACTATATTCAAGGAGGTTCTTCACAAAAGTAACTTTATGGAGATTATTAGTATCATACACAATCTTACCAGCACTCTTTATCATAATATGGTTAATCAGTGAATGGGCTCCATTGATAACTGCTGCACGATCTGCAACAACATAGCGTTCTCCATCAGCCAATTTTTGCAACTGAAATTGTACTTCGAAATAAGCATTATACCAATCGTAGTATGAAGACCTGTCATTAATCGTAAATTTGTAGCCATTTTTTTGTTGTTTTTGACCATTAGCTGGGATCCGAATAACATCATCTAATTGATATCGAATCAATTCATATCTTTGTAAATATTCACTTGTTCTGAAAGCCATTATATTATTATATTACATAATTTTTACTCTACTCCTTCTTTTCAAACCTGATCCTGATATGAGTCTATTGATTAACATATCAGTACTTTCTTCTTGCTGTGGTGGAACTATTTTAGCTCTTTGTCCTACATCATCAATTCTCATATTCCTAAGCTTTTTCATTATCAAGTCTCCCGACTTCTCAGATGTCTTTTTACCTGCCCTTTCACCTACTGATTTTAATGCCTTCTCACCTGATTTCTTGGCGAACTTTTTTACAACAGATGACGCAGCACTCCTCATTGGTTTGAAAATATTATCAACAATAATCCCTGATCCTACATGTTTATCCACAAAAATACCGAGTTTTGGATGATAAACCCTGGTGAATTCAAATGGTTTCATTATAATACTACGTTATATTATTCTATCCTTTTTAGAATTAATGAAAAAGATGTATCAGCTCCATTCAGGTTAATTAATCTTCTTTTTCCATCAGTGATGTATATCCTGATACTACTTATACTATTTTTATTAGTGGGATTGAATGTAACTCTTCTTGGTTCAATGGTGAATGAGTAACTAGGTTGAAGCACACTGGTTGAGAAGGAATAAATGATGTCTGTACCTTGACCGTCTACAAGTGAATCATTGATAAGGTGGCAATGAATATTAAGAATGTCTGTATCTTGACTGAGATTAGGCACCTTTGGTCCAATATTTTGTTCACTATTTAATATTTTTTTATCAAACCCAATCAGGTCATTGAAATTGCTTGCAGTTAAATCAAGTTGATAATTCTTGGCTAATGTGATTGTAACCCTAAATGTTGTATTATCAAATTCGAGAGTGATAGGATACTCATTATTATTAGCACCATCTTTGACAATCTTCGTTATGTCCTTAATGTATGTATCAAAGTCAGTATAGTTCCAGACTCCTGCTGGGAAAGTGATGTTGTGAAATGTTGAACCGTTATCAGAGCTGTACTTTATTAGCTGATTGTTGTATGATGAATTTACATTAAACCATGTGAATGACATGTTAATGATTCGGTTCAAGCCAACTACATATTGGGAATTTCTATCCAATATTATGGGCTTGTTGAATTTAGTTATAAAATTCTGAGGAGTGTTGTTTCCTTGATCTTTGACTCTGTAAGATGATAAAACAATCTCGCGATCCATGTATATAATAACTTTACACAATTATACTTTGAAATACTGATTATACAATTTATTAAATTGTTGTCTATTGATTGTTGACATTCTCAATAATGTGTCCAATATACTAACTCCTGTATTTCTCATCTGAATTGATGTGTTTCCTGCAACAGTTTCACCAATGATCAATTCTAATTTCTTGAGAAGATGTTTGGGATCGTTGAAAAAAATAACATTTCCACCTCTCTGTTTTCCAATTCGGCTTTTTATCCCAGAACCTTTTTGATTCTTTTCATCTATTTCATTCAGTTTATTCAGTTCATAATAATAAAAATCTGCATATTCATCCAAAACTGATCTTGCTTTGTCTATTCTTTTATGCAGCTTTGTCTTTTTATCTTCTGATATTTTACCCTTATTATGATCTTTTGTTGCTTTCGACTTTAAACCAACCAATTGCTTTCTTCTATGATCTGCATCTTTTATAATCTTTTCAAGATATTTCTTTTTTGTCTTATTCGTCATTTCTGGTTGATTTATGCGAGATTCCACATCAAGATAAGTAGGAATATTAACATCATCTAAAATTAAATCATGATCAGGATCATCATCATCATATATATCGTATTCAAGCTCTTGAGTATCTTCTGGAAAATATTGGGGATCGACATATATCTCCTTATTCCCTTCAATAAGATCTTGTAAAGATTCTTCATATGTTGGTGGTTTTGGTACTATTTGTTTCTCCTGCTGTGGTGGTACATAATCACCAAAATTAATCAGACCTTCTACATCCATTTCTTCATATGGATCAACTTCAGGCATATAGTCAATACCAGGCTCATCTTTCTTTGGTGGTCTTTTTTTCTTTTGAGGCATCCTTAAATTCAAATTACTGTCAATTACATCATCTAATTTACTTGTCACTGGTTTGAATACCTTTTCGAATGATGATTGGCTTATCTCCTGACCGATTTTACGTTGTGTGATTAGATCATGGACATAATTAATTTTATTCCCTAATTTAGTTTTACTTTTTGCAAGTTCTTTCCATTTAAGCAAACTCATTTTTGTTATATTATTACATAAAAATGATAAATCATATACAAAAAACAACGTTTAACATCGTGTTGAACACTATGTTGAACACCATGTTGAACACTATGTTGAACACCATGTTGAACACTATGTTAAACACCATGTTGAACACCATGTTGAATTAATATACCAATATAATATAATGAAAATACCGAATTATGATGTTGAAGACGATGTGGTCTCAAACTTTAGACAACTATATGATTTCATGCCTCATCAATGTTTTCGAATGCTGATTTGGGGTCCAAGTGGTTCAGGGAAAACAAAGACATTAATGCATATGATCATCTACAATCTGCTTTATTTTGATAAAGTTTATCTGTATGCTAAAAATTTAGAACAGTCCAAGTATCAGAATCTCATGGATGTGTTTCAACCAATAAGCGATGAGGTTGGTTATGATGTTATTGAAGCAAGAAATGATGAAATTATTCCAGTTCAAGATCTTGACTCTGACTCACAAAAAATCGTCATTTTTGATGATTATGTATGTGATAAAAACCAAAAACCATTAATCGACTATTTTATACGAGGAAGGCATAAAAATTGTAGTGTGATTTATCTGAGTCAAAGTTATTATAAGACGCCAAAAGACATCAGATTGAATTGTTCTCACTTCTCCATTTATGAGTTTCCAAGTGCTAATGAGAAGAGTTTAATTTGCCGTGAAAACAGTATTTCAAAAGAATCATATGAAAAAGCAACTAAAGAACCATATTCCTTTGTTTATATCGATAAGCCACGAAAATTCACCACTAAAAATTTCAATGAAAAAATATAATCTATTAATATAAATGAGTTATTCAAACGGACTTTTACCTTCATCATCATCAGCTATTGGTAAACGTGGACTACCTGGTGTTGGATTCAATTTAACAGATGATGGTAATTATGATATTGAAGAGAAGCGATTAACTAATATTGGTGAGTCTACTGGCGACAATGATGCAGTCAGTTTAAAAGTCTTGAAAGAACATACTAAAGTCAGTCAAAATAGTTATCATTTACAACCAAGTTTCCGATTTTATAAAGACTTTGGTGATAAGAGTCAATTAACTGTAAAACAACCACCAAATACATCACCAGACCATTTCTTTCAAACTCATAAAGCGCATAATGATGCATTTATAATTGAAAAAGAAGGTTATGATACTGGTTTTGGTGGAGAAGCATGGTCTTGTATAAAAATGAATGGTAATCAATTAGAGAGTGGTAGTTACACTTCTATTTTTGAAATATTTGTTATTGGTGATGCTGGTGGTTTTCTTGTTGATGATACAATAATTTTCAATGTCTATGTTGACAGTCATTTCGTCATGAAAACATTTGACAGTGATAAAATTGATGGTAAATACACCAAATCAATCATTCAATTCACAACTGATGGAAGAGCTGGAGTAGATGATGGGATAAGATTTCAACTTAGATATTATGGTTCTCAATACAATAAAAACATTAAATTTCTGTTTTATTCAAGAGTGGTGAAGGGTAAATACTCAACAATTTTCGACCATACTATTTTTAATGTCCGTGATGTTGTTGATAATCATATAATTCTCTATTTTGAGAATTTAAATCTCAATGGTAATCTTATTGATGGTTTAGGTGATCCTGTAGCATACGATAATGCTGCTAATAAGAAGTATGTTGACATTGAAATAGCAAAAGTCCATATAGATACTACACCATTACTTCCCAGAGATGGAAGCAGACCAATGTTTGGAGATCTAAATATGGAAAACAATTATATTCTCAATGTTAACAATGTCTCTGATCATCAACCAGATGATGAATATAGTGTTATAATAAAAGATTTGAGAAGTGTTGTTAATAAAGGATATTTGAACTCAAATTTTTTAAAATTAATTGATACAGATGGAAAACAATACTTTGATCTTAATCAAAATATAATAAAAAATTGTGAACCTTATTATGATGGTATTTTTGATGATAACAGTTTAGTCAGCAAAGCATTTGTCGATTCTCAAATTGCTAAAATACCACATGCTGCAAATACAGATAAATTTATTAATGTTGATGGCACAGTAGCAATGAATGCAGAATTTAATGCTGGTAGACATTTCATTGATAATGTTAAAACAATTGTTGAAGATGATGGAGAAAACCCAAATTATGATCAAATAAAGCATAAAGCTGTTAATTTTGAACTTTTAAAAAGTACACGAGACTATTTAGTCCGTTTAATTTCTGAGATAGATTACTTATTAGCAGATGGAAGTGAAGCAATGACTGGAAATTTAGATATGGGTAATCAAAATATAATTAATTTGAAAGAAGCAGAAGATCACCAAGCCACATATGCTGCTAATGTAAAATTTGTCGCTAATGCAATTGTTGATAATAATACAGTTATAAACGGTATAATTGATAAGAAAATTAAAGAATCAGAAGAGAATTCAATTGAGTCCATTGAAAAAGAAAATGTATTCAAAAGAGTGATGGACAATGATGAGTTCAAAGAAGATGATGATGACATTCATAAAATTGGAGTTCAGAATAAAGATTTTCATTCAGTGAATAAAAAAGCTTACGAATTCAAAATTGATTATGATTCAAGTATAGGTTATTATAGTACCAGACTATCAATTGATTTGGTATATTTACCAAAAGGTTCTTACACAATGGTTTATGAAATGTATGTTGAAGATGGTATTACAATTGATGAGATAAATGCATCAAGTGGAACTCTATCAGTGATTAAAATAAATTCAAAAATAAATGGAATAAGTACAAGAAGCATCATCCATTTTTCTAAAAACATCATCTTTCCCAGTTTTGATGATTTAGATATTGATATAAGATTAAAAAGTAAAACTGATCCCCAAACTACTATTTATGTTATTGTTTATGGTGTTAAAGGTCAAGTCAATAATGTACCAGTAAATTTATGGGATCGTATTTATTATTATGATAATGATTCTATAAAATATGAGGTACCAATCGATATGAATAATAAAAAAATAACTGGAGTATCTGATGGTACTTTAGATAGTGATGTAGTTAATAGAAAACAATTAAATACTTTAAAAACAATAGTGGATGAATTGGTTTTAAGAAATGTATATCATCATTACACAAATAATTTAATTCATAATGAAAAATACTATGTTGAGTTTGGAGATTTTGATGTTTATCCATTCAAAATCGTTTCTTCCCAAAAGACTCATATTCAATTATCAATTTCCGGTTTTTACCATATTATTTACACTGATTTTTATAAAGGAATTAATAATGAATTCAGAATCAATAATGGAGATGTTTTCAGTTTATCCATCATGCAAAAATCTAGTTGGACTCCATTTGTTCTTAATACTATTTCCCACATTGACATCAATACCAATCCATACATTTATTTGAGTATGAGATATGGTGGAACAAATTTAAAAGGGGGTAATTATGCAACGTTTTACATTAAATTTATGCATCGTTAAATCATAAAATATTTGAGATAAATATATAAGCTATTAATATATGAAAGAGTCACGAAAAAGTATTTACACTTTGAACGGTACAATTCACAATAAAGGACCATTGAAAAGCATATTCAACTGGAATCACATTTCAGATGAACTAACAGAAGAACAGGTAAATGAATTAAAATCTTACTATCGCGCATATCATAAAAAGTGTTGGGCTCACAAACAAGCATTGAAACGTTTCAAAGAATGGAAATTATTAGGCAACTCATTGTCCATCATATTTGCATCTGGAGGTTTAGCAAGCAGCATAGCAACTGGTGGCATCAGTTTGATTGCAATCAGTACAGCAGCACTTTTGATTCAGGGTTGGATGTCACATAAAAACCTTGATCTCAAGATCCAAAATTGTATTTATGCTTACCAAAGCTATCAACATCTTCTGAATGAGATAAAGGATATGATGAGAAGTGGAAATTACAATTCATGTCTTCATAATACAATGAAGAATATTGATGATTATGTGATAGACAACAGTCCTATTATTGATAAGTATCTCAGTAAATACGATGAAAAATTCACTTGTTAATTATCAACTGGATTCTATCACCTTTCAACGACAGAACCTTTTCCCAATATTGTTTATAATATTTCAATGTCCTCTTCGACTTCGTTACATTGATATCTTTGTTAGGAAGCCCGAGCATCTCGAATAATTGCTTTATAATAAATTTAATACTAATCATCCGTTTACGCTCATCATTAACCTTATGAAGAACACTATCAATCTTAATGAATACTTTATGGATCTTCTCTATTTGTTGAAAAGTCAATTGAATATTAGTCTTAAAATATATACTATTTATCACATTCTCAATATGGTATTTTCGATGATATACCGATTTTTGTTGTATCAAATACATTTTGTCATAGAAGTTGACGTTCTCTGTTACAAAATCATAACCATGAACTAAACCACAATTCAAACAGGTATTCATACCATTTATAATTTCTAAATCCTTTTTATCACAACATTTTTCAACTTCTTTACTAAATATTGTTAATTGTTTACAACAAAATGGACACATCATTTCATTATTATTAATAAATTCATCATGAATAACAGTGTTGCAAGTCATCTTATATTATTATATGAGATTATATTTTTGTCACTATATATCACATTATACCACAACTGTTGATATTGATTTCGGCATATTGAGTTGAAAACTTCTGAAAAACTTCAACATAAACTTCAAACTTTTGAGTAAAAAATAGCAGTAAAATTTACTTTAAAAATTTATCATTCAAGTAAAAATTAGCAGTAAAATTTACTTCAATAATTTGTAACAAAACACTTCTGACTTGTTTCATTGTGATTGGTTTAAAAACGAGACATGTCTAGACTTGTCAGTGGGGAATCCCGTAATATAACATCTGCTTTTCGATTATACACGAAGACGGTCGAACAAGTTATGCGTATGGCCATAAGAATATTTGTTAATTTTCATATTACATTTCATTATAAAAGTATAATTCAAGGTTTTTGTTCCAGACTGATGTCCCGGGTTTTGGTCTGGATAAAAATTGGATTTCAATATTTATTTCTTTAGTTTTTATTATTTAGTTTTTCCAGCATTTAGAAAAATTTCAGTCTTTAAAATGTAATTGAAAAAAGTGAATAATAAAAAATTAAAGATTTAGTGGTATAGAAAAATCAAAAATAAGTGGTTGGGGAAACGAGCACAA
>CM042750.1:4039644-4044644 GCA_022496165.2 Catalaphyllia jardinei
TGGACAAGAGAACAACTAACAAGACAAAAACACAACTAAGTGGACAAAATCACCACTAACTGGAAAAAATCACAACTAATCGGACAAAAACAACACTGAGTGGACAAAAACAGAACCAAGCGGACAAAAACACAACTCATCGGATAAAAACACCACTAAGCGGAGAAAAAACACATTTAAGTGGACAAAAAACAACTAAGTGGAAAAAAAACCTAACCAACTGGACAAAAACACAACTAGGCGGACAAAAAGACAACTAACCGAACAAAAACACAACTAAGTGGACAAAAACACAATTAAGTTAACAAAAACACAGCTAAGTAAAAAAACACAACTAGGCGACAAAAACACAACTAAGAGAACAAAAACACAACTTTGGGGACAAAAACACAACTAATTAAACAAAAACACCACTAAGCGGACAAAAAAAGCAACGCGGTAGAAAAAAACAAAATTAAGCGGACAAAAACACAATTAAGTAGACGAAAACACAACTACACGACTAAAAACTCAACTAAGAGGAGAAAAACACAACTAAGCGGACAAACACAACTACTCGGGCAAAAAGACAACTAGGCGGACATGTACAAAACTAGGAGAACCAAAACACAACCAATTGGACAACAACACCACTAGGAGAACAAAAACACAACTAAGTGGACAAAACACAACTAGGAGGACAGAAAGACGACTAGAAAGGCAAGAAAACATTTTACAGGGGCAAAAAAACAACCAATCGGACAAAAACACAACTACGCGGACAAAAACACAACTACGCGAACAAAAGCCCAACTAAGAAGACAAGGACAAAACAAATGAGTAGACAAAAACTCAAATATGCGGACAAAAACACAACTAAGTGGACAAAAACGCAACCAAGTAAACAAAACAACAACGAAGTGGACAAAAGAACGTCTAGCCGGACACAAATATAACTAAGCGAACAAGATCACTTGTAATCGGGCAAAAACACAGCTACGTGGACATAAGCATAACTAAGCAGCCCGTTCACAACTAAGGGGAGAAAAACACAATAAACCAGAAAAACACCACTGGGTGGACGAAACGACAACCAAACAGACAATAACAAAACTAAGTGCACAAAAACACAACTAAGCAGAAAGAGACACAAGTAAGTGGACAAAAACACAACCAAAAAGACAATAGCACAACTAATCGGACAAAGACACAACTAGATAGACAAAAAATCTAGGCAGACAAAAAGGTAACTAATCAGACAAAACCAAACAAAGTACTAAGTGGACAAAGACACATGTAATCCACCAAAAACACGACTAAGCGCACAAAAACACAACTAATGGGTCAAAAACACAGCTACTCTGACAGAAACGCAACTAAGTGGACAAAAAAGTAACTAAGCGGCCAAAACCACAACTAAGCGGACAGAAACACAACTAATCGAACAAAAACACAACTAAGCCAAGAGAAACTTAACTAATTTGACAAAAACACAGCTAATAAGACAAAAACACAACTAATCGGACAGAAAAAAACTAAGCGGAAAAAAACACAACTAAGCAAACAAACAAACAAACAACTAAGCAGAGAAAAACACAACTAAAAGGAAACAATCAGACCTAAGTGAACAAAAACACAACTAAGCCGACAAAAGCACAATTAATTAAAAAAAAAAAAACACAACTAAGCAGACAAAAAACAACTAATCGGACAAAACAAAACTATTCGGACAAAAACACAACTATTATTATTATTATTTTTTAATTTTTTTTTTAAACATGTTTGGGTGCCAGTAGTAAGCTATACTGCCGATACACCAAACCCCCTAAGGTTATTACCCTTTCAAAGGAAATTTGGGAGACCTCGGTGGGGTTTGAACCCACGACCTCCAGATTAAATCTTCCGATGCTCTACCGACTGAGCTGCGAGGCCAGTACGGGAGCAGGTCGGGGTAATTTAGATAGTGAGCGGTAAATGTTCAAATGTTACAGACATATATGGGAACCGCGTAGCACTCGTGAAATAGGAATTATTATTATTTTTTTAAACATGTTTGGGTGCCGGAAGTAGGTCGTGGGTTCAAACCCCACCGAGGTCAAATTTTCTTTGGCCGGTGGGGACTCCCAAATTTCCTTGAAAAGGGTAATAACCTTAGGGGATTTGGTGTATCGGCAGTATTGCCTACTTCCGGCACCCAAACATGTTTAAAAAATAATAATAATAATTCTTATTTCACGGGTGCTACGCGGTTCCCATATATATCTATAACATTTGAACAATTACCACGACTCACTATCTAAATTACCCTGACCTCCTCCCATACTGGCCTCGTAGCTCAGTCGGTAGAACATCGGAAGATCTAATCCGGAGGGGGACTCCCAAATTTCCTTTAAAAGGGTCATCCTTGGATGATCCGTTGTATGTCCTGTTCCTGAATGTTTAAACGCCAGGGAACCTCGCGGCTGACCAATAACCTCACTGATTGCTCTGTTCACAGCAGGGTTGTCGTGATGGTGCAGTGGTTAGCACACCCGACTAGTAACCAGGGCGACGCGGGTTCGATTCCCACTCACGGCACATACAGCTATTTCAAAAAACGTTGTTAAAAGAAAAGCAAAATCCCATAAGCCAAGACTGCAAGGTAATACGGGAAATTTGGAAACAATGCCTGCCCCATATAGCAAAGATCTCCGGTGGCGCGTGATATGGATGAAAGAAGTCTTAGGGTATGAAGTAGATGAAGTAGCTGCTTCTCTATGTTTGTCTCCAAGAACTGTGAAACGTTATAGCAGACAATTTTTTAACTTTGGAAACATAAGCCCAGAGGTAATTGGCAGGCCATTGAACAGTGTTTCTATGCATCCGCACGTGGAATTTCTGATAATAGAAGCAGTGCTAAAACATCCTGAGAAAACGCTTGCAGAAATAGACCATGAAGTGTATGTCCAAACAAGAAGTCAGTATACTTTGGCCGGCGTTTTTCTTACTTGAGAAGAAACCGTTTCAGTCGGAAAAAAGTAAGCCCTAGCTTTTTTTTCTTCTGCCCGCTTGAAATCTGCCGCATGCAAATTGATTTAATGTGACAATATGTGATTTTTTTCTTATCATTAGCTGAACAGAATTGCTCTTCAAAGATCGGAACAAGCGAGAGTAAACTTCCGCTCAAATGTTTGTACCTTGGAACCGGAGATGTTTGTGTTTCTGGACGAAACAGGATTTGTATGAGTGTTCTTGTCTTTTCATAAAATGTTGAGAGCCGTTTAGTTAATGACCAGTGAAAGAGGGGAGACTTTCTGCCTGATTTGATTACGTCACATGTGTGAGATAATTGCTCAACAAATTTTGGAAGTAGATTTTGCATGCCTGTCATTTTGTCGCCAAAAGTTTAACCAAATGATCTTTTGCATTAACGGCTCAACTCCATAAATTTTTGGCTAATTTACATTTATCAGATCTAGAGGTTTTAGCCACCTTGCCCTATATAATGTTTTGATATTAGATTTCTGATATGATTCAAATGAATCATGTTCGAAAGACATATTTTTATCTCCGGTTTGGTCGAAGGTAACCGGGATATCAATGGAAATTGAAAGATAAAATGAAGCATACAAAGACGTAAAACCTTGGCCCTTATCCATGTCCTGACATTAACATGCTATCTCAATTGTATTATGTGGCAGGACAAAATAATTTCTCGCTGTTATGGACGCAGTCTTGTTGGGGAAGGGGCAGTGGTGAAAAAAGTGATGCAGAACTGGGGCCCGCGAATCACGGCTATCCCGATCCTTTGCACTGCTGAGGAGATGGTGGATTTTGGTCTTTACGAAGGAAACGTCGATGCTGCAACTTTTCTAGACTTCGTGACTGAAAAATTGTGTCCCAATATACTTCCATTTAATGGCGTTAATCCGCGATCAGTAGTCATTCTAGGTAAAAAAGATGGGTTACTGGGAAACCATGAGTTACGGGAAAAGCTTTCGTTTCGTCACTGTTCTCCACCAACATTAATTTCTTCACCATTTAGGGATGAAGACTTTCCGCATCATAGCAACGGCTGCCTACTACAGAGGCACTCGTTTAAGGTTGATTTGCCCTTAGAAAAGTAAATTATGTTATACTGTTTTTTTTATGCTTCATAGCTAGGTGTTACATTTCTTTCGACAATTTGCTTTATAGAGAACTCTCCTATCAGATGTAGGCTTTTACCCAAGTAATTGTCTTTTTTATATCTGTCCATTTTTGCACAGATAACGCTGCTATCCACCACAGTCAGGCAGTTGTCGACACAATTCACTCTTCAGGGGCTATGGTTATATTTTTGCCGCCGTACAGCCCGGATTTCATGCCATGTGAAGAGTTTTTTGCTCAAGCCAAAAACTGGATCAGAGAAAACGATTCCGCGTGGCAAGTTTGTCGTGATCCAGAATTAATGGTTGAAGAAGCATTTATTCAAATCACAGTCGATGAAGTGAGAAATTACATCCAGCACGCAGAATATCTGTAACGTGGGTTTAAACGTTTAATAACCTCATGTACATCGTGTATTGCAAACAATAAATTACAGATCTTTGAGTTCTTGCAAAAGCTTTTGTTTTTGAGATGCCAATTCTCTCTCTGACAAAATGCCCTCCTCAGATAGGGCTTTTAGGACCTTCAGTTGCTGCAAAATGCCACTTCTCATTCGCACCTGCCGAGAAAATAATATCACGTGAACAACACAAAGGTAATAGCCAAAAACTGCGGGTTGATTCTTATTTTCTGAGACAATGATTAGGAAGGTTGGCAGCGATTCGAAGAATTTGGTATCCTAGCATTAGAAATTAAACGAAACCTGAAGTGTTACATGCTTACCTTTCTCTCGGCAACATCTATAGTTTGTATCGCCGAAGTTTCCGTTGCTGGTTGTTGAACAGCACTTCTCTTAACAAAACCTTTAGATTTCCCTGTGAAAAAGGGCAAAGCTGGAGGTGTGTCCTCACTCTTGTGGGTGCCATTTACCTAGCAATTATCAAACACATTTT
>CM042750.1:4049644-4052194 GCA_022496165.2 Catalaphyllia jardinei
CTGGGGGTGATACGTTGTTGGCTCAAGGGATCTACTAAATTGTCTATATATATTAATGGTATTAACATTTTTGACAGTGTTCTATCCAAGTTTAGTGTTTCATAGTTTTAAATTTCTGTTCTGGAGAGATTTTAGATTTTGCAACGATTTTAATGATAAAATCTTTCAAGTTTCTTGAATCTTCATATTCTTTTTGGAATTGGCTATATCACGGGCAGGTTTTCGGTTATTCTTGCAGTTCCGGAAAAAGTTATTGAAATGTGACATTATTTTTAGATTTAACAATTTATTTATTTCTCAAGTGGAGAAATAAAGAAGTCAAAAAGAATTGAAATCTAACATAGAGGATCCAAGAGAGCAGATATATTTAAATATGACGTCATTAAGGTGCATGACGTCGAAAATACCACTTGCCTATTTCCAAGTTCGAATGCCTTACAAGCCTATTGAGTGCATTCTCGGAAATTCATATAGTCGGCTAAAAGAGCCCCCCCCCGTTAAGGCTAACTGACGAAACTAAAGTCCATCCTAAATGGGATAAAAATATGGAACTGACGTGATCACATCACATCACATTACCTTTATTTCACCTCGGATTTAAAAGAGTAGCTAAGGATAGCTAATTTCTCCGAGAAAAAAAAAATAAAAAATTTAAACCAATAAATCACATATCATATATAATAAACTACTATTCACATAAGGGACAATTACATTGATGTTCGAAAGAAATTTTGCATACTTTAGTTCTGAACTCATTCAGGGAAGTTTCTGTCCTCTGTTAGTTTGTTCCACATGTTTGCAGCAGTTTATCTGAAGGAGTGAAGACCATAAGTGGTTGTATTGATGTATGGGATGACAAGTTCCCTTGATCCTTGTAGGTTGCGTTCAGTATTCCTCATTTGAAAAAGACCATGTTTGTACTTTCGACATCGTTTCAAACTGAATTGTCTTAAAAACTGTTTTCATCATGTCTTGGCACCTAATACTATACAGATCACTAGAATTAAATTTGCTCAGTAGCTCCTGGTAGTGCAGAGACTTCTCATCCAGAACCGTCCTGAGCGGCCTTTTGTTAAGATGCTCTAATTTATTTCTATTTCGAGTCCCGCAAAAGTGCAAAACTGCTGAGCAATATCCTAATGTGCTTCTGTCCCGTATATTGATAAATATATTGATTTTAAGTATATTGATTTTATTGATTATATTGATAATAAGTATATTGATTTTAGTAATGGATATTGACTTCATTTCATTAGTTGCTCCTTACTGCACTAATATGTAACCAACAGCTTTGATGTGTTTGTCGCCATTGTCTGGCGACCATGAAGCTACGTTTCCACAGGTGTTGGAGTCATCATCTCCAGTACCAAACCCGATTCTGGAATCACAACCTTCGCAGTGATTCTGCTCGTTACTAATGATACCTATTCTTGCTTTGAAAGGACCGCTATTGATACCCACAGCATTGAACCCTTCCTTGCTACAGTTGAGCTGCAACGAGGCCTGAGAACCAATAAGCGACTTCCACCTGTCACGGCCCAGTGAGGTGTTGCGGTATTGCCCATCAGCGATCAATGAGTACAGAGAGTTGGCCTGCTTGTTGATGACAATGAAGTTGATCTGTTGACCGATCTTCATTCCAAGACAAATCTTGGAGAAGGATGTGTTCCAGTAGGTCGGTAACTTGGTCTCTTGAGCATCAAATCCAGTCTCTCCTCCACGAAGGTTGTATTCAGTTATATTACTCCAGTACGAGGAGTTATAATGAAAGGTACTCTGAGAAGAAAAGGCAAAAACGTTCTGTATATTTTAGAATATAAAGTGTCTTTTTTGTATATAAAGAATAATATCTAACTTTGGAACTCTTACAGAATATTATTGTTTTGGTGACTTCATTACCATAAATTGTTGATGTGAACAATTTTCTGGTTTAAGGAGATCCACAAAACTAGAGAATTGCGTAAAACATAAACCTTTGTGTTGACAAGTCTCGACCAGCTGAAAGTAACTCGTGCAAAATCCCGTGAAGTTCATTTCATTCCAGCTAAAACATCCATGTTTCGTTTTGCAGATCATGATTCTCGGCGTCTACGAGTAGAGACTAGATTTAATGTGATACCTTGTTGCCGTCAATCTTCATGACAGGTGTCCATCCTCCATTTCCACATCCAAAATCTCCCAAGTGACAGAGAAGAGAAGTTGGTTTTGCATCTATGTGGAGTGTAACCAGCTGACTCACGTTGGACCTGTGGAATGTAAATAATAACAAAAGCTATTGAATTGAAGAAACTTGAGATTAAATTGATATAAATTTTCAAGGGTATTAACACTGAGTGCTGCGTTGTTTCTTGGAGAACTTGTCTAAATATGATGGCGGTATAAATATAAAGGGAGCGAGTTTGTCTGATGTTTTTAAACATTATAAGACTAAAACAAATCAAATTAAATCAAGTTAAACTATTTAAAAATTGCTAGTGGTTCGTGTGAAAACCTATTATTATCGTAAGGCCGTATCTCGCAAGGGCTGATACCTACCAAATTTACGGGGTG
>CM042750.1:4057505-4067741 GCA_022496165.2 Catalaphyllia jardinei
TTTTGTTCTTACCACATTTTGACGTCATCTGTGATCTATTACTGAACAGACGCACGGCAACATGGAATCTATTTGTTAAGCATTTCATCATGGAAAATTGTGGATTTGTCATGGAAAATTGCACTATATAAGTTTTTATCACTGTTATTACTATTACTTTATTATTATCATCATCATCACCATCATCATTATTGCTATTTATGAGTGAAGCAAGGTTAAAGCTCTTTGGGCACATAGTGGATCATTAGATGCTGTTTATCTCTAGGCCTCTTGATTGAGAAGACTTCTGTGCACTAGCCATTAGAGCACCAAACACTGATTGTTACACTAAATTCTAACAATGCAGCCACCTACTGTAGCTCTATAAAGTTCAAGCACTGGCAAACTGATCGGCAAACTTGATACATGTACAATGCTGGGGAAAAGTAGCCTCATATTAACCTCTCGTTTGGTTGGATTGTGTGACAAGAACTGTAAGGGGACTGGCTTTTAGGAACTGGTGACCAGAATTTTCAACACGGTCAAGAATCAGGAATCTGAAAGCAAGGCAACATTTTCAAAGAATAAAAATACATGTACATTTAAAACACTCCTGTTTTACCTTCTCCTACAACCTTCAGATCCAGGGTGTATCCAGCTTGTTCAAAACTTTCATTCACAGTGTTCCAGATCTCACACAGTTCTTGAAAATGATCTGGGATAAGCCATAAAAAATAATGTGTAAGTACAAAATTGTACATCAGACTCCCTCTTTGAAGGTTACAGCTTCCAGAAAAAGAAAGTGGCAGTCATCTGCCGGCCACATTTTGGCCACTTTGATGTTGTTTATGTGAATCAGTGTGATAAATGACCCACTCCTTTCTGCCAGTTTGGTGGAGGCAGTTTTGAATTTTGATATAATTAATAAAAAGTTATGCATGCGCCAAATTCCAACATCACTGGTATGAAACCTCATCCTAACCAAATACCAGTATAGCATATCTAATTCTGATTTTGACATCTTGATCAAAAGACATCCATTTTACTGTACTTATATTTTCATTTCAATAACTGATCAATGCTTGTTTTCAGCAAAACAGCTTTTAGTGACTGGCCAAGTAAAGTTCTTTCCATTTTTTCCCATCATCAATGACCCCCTTACCTGATTGCAAGTCCCTGAATAACACAACAGGAAGGACGGACGTTGGGAAAAACCTGGTACCCTTAATCTGAGTGATCCCCTGAGGGTGTGGCCATACAAGAAGAAACGTCGGGTCCAAAGGCTCACTGTTGGCTGGTGGAGTCATTCCTGTCAGCATCTGTAGATGGGACTTGAAAGATGGTGTAGAGGGTAGAGAAGAGGCCATGCTTGCTGGAGTTAGTGCTAGAGTACTCATCTCAGAAGGAAGTGACTCTGTGGCAGGGAAAAATTCAAAATACAAAAAAGAGAAACAACACATAAATTGGTAATAATGCTTTTACAAGCACCTTTAAAGTACATGTGCCAATGTAAATGCAATGTGTGTGGCAAGATTATAGTCCACCTATTCATGAGAGGTGTTTAATTGTTACCAAGGGTTATATCTATCCACTTCAGTCATAGATCTATAATTGAATGCAATTATAATATATGAACAAAGAACACGTAAAAACCCTTGGGATTACAAAAGCAAAGTTCCTGGTTGGATAGCGTAACTTGGAAAAGGTGTCTGTCCATGGGAGACGTCGTTACATGTAGTTAGTGAATAGGACAATGCTTGATGGAGGATGAGGTTAAGACGGCTGGACATTGCACAAGTTCTTTTGTTACTGTATGTTCATGGACCTCGATGTAAAAATATATATAAAAAAAATGAGGCCAACATCTAGCCATCTTGACCAGACAAGAGTTATCAATAAACAACATCACTATACATGACATATTGGCCATATTGCCTGCTCAAATAGCCAATCACAGTGCAGAATTTGTTTCATTTTAAAGTGTTTGTTCCCAGAGCTAGCCATAGTAAAGATGACTTTTGGATTGCCCCTATTAGAGAAGGACAATGCAAGGAGAACCACGGCAGCATTGAATGCAAAGTTTTTAAATGGTAAACTAGTGGAAGACAAAATCTTTGATGTAATGCATCTGAATGAATACCTGAATCCAAGGCTTGTTGATTGATTATTCCATTAGTGACAGACTTGGTTTCTTTGATGATAGGTGAAGTGAGTAATTCTTTCATTTCCTCAGTGGTGACTAAATCCACTGCTGTCTTCCCTTTACAAGGTCTAGAGGAAAATAAAATTTTAATGAATATATCACTGCCTGACTGATTGAAATAATGAACAGTGAATTACATACATGTATTTACCCCTAGGCATAAAGAGGCCAATGTCCAAAACTTAATTCTGAATTTATTATTTAGTGTACAAATATGTTGTACACCTCCTTTAAGGTGACGTACAGTAGATAACACAAATTATTGTGCCTGATATGATAGCTCCTACATGTAATGTTAAAACCTGTAATCAGATTTCACTAACAATGAGGCTGATACCGGTCAAAAAATACTCAGACAAGGCTTTAATTAAGATACTTTTCTATCGGTGGTATTTTGACTGCCATGCAAAGAAGGACCTCCGACAGGCCATCAATAAAATTATATGTACTATTAGATTGCTTCAAATATGGAAAGCTTTGCCAACCGAAGCTGCAATCCTTGACCAACAATTTCATTGTGTATCAAACCTTACCCTTCTTTAGCTTTGATATCTGATGCAGCTCCATATTCAAGTAGCAGTTTAGCGATATCAATGTCCCCTCTGTTGACAGCATCATGAAGTGGGGTTATTCCAGCTTTGTTGGTAATGTTGACTGTAGCTTCATTTTCTGAATCAAAAAATAAAAATAAATCCAATAAAGCAAGTTAGAATGGTAGGTTAGCACAACAATTTAATTCCTGTCTCCTCTTATTGTTTGCTCTGTGGAATAGTGGATTACAGCTGTACATTAAACAGGAGTTACTGTGACCACCGACAGGAAGGTGAAAATTTTACATAGAGTCTGATAGGATCTGAAGTTACTATAAGATCATGTGTCAGATCCTGGGTGATTATATACATGTAGCCAGGATCTTACACTGTACATATACATGTACATAAGGACAGTGATTGAATAGTGCATATACACTCATACCTGCCCACCCCCAGAGTGCAAAAATCGTCTAAAAATCTTTGCATTGTGAGAATGTCATTAAAGACAATGTCCAGGAATAACCTCCGAAAATCACCCAAAAAGCATTCTGAGAGACCGGGAGATTTAATGAAAAACTTGAAGACTCCTGGGAAAACCGGGAGAGTTGGCAGGTATGTACACTTGCCTTAGGGTAAAATGTAAATAATGTAAATCCTTTTTATACATGTAGTGGTCATGCACTTAGCTATACATTACAAACACTAAGCTTAGCTAGGTTACATGTACGTCACAGAAACAAAGGAAACAAATATTTCAAGTACAGTGTAAAGATAATTAATGAAGTTAAAAATCCCAACTGGCAGGAGGCAGACCAGTTGCCTACAAACTAAGCATGGCCAGAAATTTAGAGAAACACATCCCGCTAGTGGCAGGCTGGAGGCCTTGAACCTGGGACCTCCAAATTACAATAAGGGTATCATCAATCTTCTGATCAATACAAAATAAGTATCAATGATCCTCTTCAGTCTAATTCAAAACACAGTGACAGTAATAATTTGTGGTTCCAGAAAATAGCAATTCCCACTCCAGGGAGGGTTTTAGAGGGAGAGCCTGAAAGGACAATGCCTTTAAAGGAAAGTACATGTATCAAACAAAAACTGGAATTTTAGGGGGGCTCCAGCTGGGTTGGGGGTGGGGAAACCCACAGGAGAGGGGTACATGTATGGATATTTTCTCAAGAGACAATGTACAGTACAGGTACATGACTTGGCTATAAGACAGTAGAACTGTATCACTTTTTCAAAGACAACTGATTGGGGAATCAAAGAGTTGACATTTCTAACAGAACAGTATAAAACATAACTTAAATTCTCACCACAAAGAAGCTTAACAATGTCAGCATTGCCATAGCTAGCAGCCCAGTGAAGTGCTGTGTTTTCACTCACTGCTCCATCGCCGGCGTTCACACTGACTCCTGCTTTCAACAACTTACGAACTCTGGGTACACTGAAGATTACACAAAATACGTGTAACATGTACATTCACGCAACTTGTGATTGAAATGGAACTTAAAACATACAGTGTATTAGTACATGTAATTATAGGCTGCATCATAGACATTTATTCATAGACATTTATGACAAAAATAATATTATCATAGTACAGTATACTGCAGAAATTATCATGATAATTATTAAACACCAATAGTGAGATGTTAACTTACTAAACCAAAATCTCTTACACTTGCAAGACCATGGATGTTTACCTAACTATCAAAAATTGACTTGAAGGTTCTGATTGGTTGATAAGCTTAGCTTATGGCACTACATTTATATTCACTGCGCTAGGTGGTGAATATAACATTTTTGACCCTGTTACTAAACTCACCACTTTGCCACCTGAACAAGTTAACATGGTGGATATGGTGAATGAAATTTTCATTAATTTTATTCCAAAGGTAATTCCAGGTCCAGGGCATTTGAAAGGAAGCAGAATTTTCAAAATGACT
Source organism: Catalaphyllia jardinei (assembly GCA_022496165.2). Classification (NCBI taxonomy): domain Eukaryota; kingdom Metazoa; phylum Cnidaria; class Anthozoa; order Scleractinia; family Caryophylliidae; genus Catalaphyllia; species Catalaphyllia jardinei. The sequence continues at coordinate 4,062,170 of CM042750.1, forward strand.
GCTGTCACCCTTGGACCAAACATTATTTCAAGAACTCGTATTCAAAACATTTAAGCAAGGTAAATGCAGTGGTTACCCTAATATTTTGCCAGGAGGTCAGATCGATTGACCAAAACTTATTTTTCTTCAAACTACAGTACTTAAAGCTACTCATTTTTAAACGATAATGACAACTGTGAATGAAGTCAACAACAATACAACAAAGGTACTCGATAAACTTATTTTCCGTAGTGATTCACTTGTTTGTTGTGTGACCAAACTCGATGTGTACATGTAAATTGATTCGCAATCAATTTAAATGTAAGCTTCTTATTAAAACTACATCTGCATACATGTTTGCAAACAGACAATTGTGTCTGTGTTTTTACATTGTGTTGTGTTTGTTTTGTAGTCATTGATATTCACCTCTGAAAATTATATACCTTAAGCTAAGGCTCAGTAGCCTCCTACGCAGACATTATTTGGGATCGTCATGCAATCTTCCTCCCCCTTTGCTTCAGCAGATGTTCGTGGGGGAGGAAACCCAAAGAATGTCTGCGTAGGAGGCTACAGGCTCAGTGAGCATTGATGATTATAGTCCTTCAAGTATTTTCACCTATGAGCAATTAGTCTAAATGTGTCATGTGACTTAATTATCTGATTGAAATTCCCCAATTTTCAAAACCACACGTGTTGGGAAAATTGTTTGAAGGATACTGAACACAGAAGGCTCCATTAAGCTTCACAGTTTTCGCCAAGCTATGCTCTCCAAAAACTGTTTGCTTCTTGGAACAGATAATGTCTGTGACAAATATCTGAGCATACAGTACATGTATTTCTGCAAGAAATGGATGCTATTGTTTATATATTCACCTTGGATTCATCTTGGTGAACAGTCACCTGAACGTTCACTTCACCTTTGGTGAATAGTGTTTAATAGATAATTGTTACTTTCATAGCCACCACTGTCACTTACTTTGAGTTAGCAGCCGCTTGCAATAGTTCCTCATTATAAACTCCCAGGATTGCCTTGTCTGTACAGTAATCAAACGCTGTGGCTCCTTCGCTATTGGGAATGGTTGGATCAGATCCTGCCGCTAACAGAGCACGTACTGCATCTGTATAACCAAGCTTCAGCAAGCAGAGATAAATTAGCTTAGTGATAAACATTTACTGACAATGTTTGAATTTGATAAGATTAGTGTTTGAGAATTCATGAAATCCACTCCTCTGACAGGGTATAAGGTTTTCTCATGATTTAGTAAAATAATATTCTTCCCCTTAAGTGTTCGTACATTCATTCCTTAACTAGGACTCCCAGTGTTTTTTAACATTAATTTTTTTGATACAAAACAATATACAGTGGAAACCCTGTTAATAAGACCTCTCCAAGACCATGAAATGGTTATACTAATCTTCACAGGGTTACTTTAGCCAAATTTTCTTTTTTCAACCAAATAAGAGTTCATTACTTAAGGAAACTTTTCCCAAAAATAAAAAAAAAGAAACAAAAATGCTGCCACACTGTGAGAGATTGATGCTTAGTTCATGATTAACAATGCACAATCATTTTGCATCAATGCTTGCATTTGATACCCAATTATTTCACCAGTATTGCAGACGGTTGTTTTGGCATTAATGACTTCTGTGTCCTTAGGAAAGCATCAGTGAAACAAAATATGATATTCGTAGAATTTTACATTTCGTAACCTTTCTATTCACATAATTATAGTTTGTAGGGGTTTCCTCAAAAAAGGCATGTGTATGAATTTTTGGTGGAAGACACCAAGGAAGGATTAGAGGTTTTCATATGTCGGGAAAATCCCAGAGGGTCTGGAATTTTACCGTTTCCCAACTGTCCCAGATTTTGCCGACTAATGAAAACTGGAAATCGTAGATATCTTTGGTCCTCTGGGATGAACGGGGACAAATCTGGAGAATCAGGAGTGTTTCTATTTTCCTGATGCGCCCCTGATTTCTGCGTTAGTCAGCAATCATTCCCGACAAATCCAAACTCAAATGTGTACCATCGGGGACGTCGGTGTCCATCGGCGATGGATTTCGCTTATTACCGATCCCCTAAATTGTTGGGCTCCAGTCCCGATATCACAAATAAATGTGACATCTCTCTCCCAGGAGTGATATAATCGGAAAATCTGGTACAGACATCTGGCCATTATCCGATATATCGACAAAATCTGGGATGGTCAGCAAAATGTAAAATCCCTGATCATCTAGACTTTTCCCAACATATGAATTTAACCAGGCTTTAGTTCACACTGTATAGCAATATAATGTAATATTAAATACAATGTATAATGACACAGGAAGTATGCTATGTTGTTATGTTTGCAGTGTGAACATCTTGACATAATGGCATAATGGTATTAATAATAATAGCGACATAAGAGCATGAACATAATGGCACATGGAAAAAATAAACCTAGTGGTCTTTTCCTTATGTCTTTATATCTACTGTATGTTCACATTACCAATATAAGCAACTATATGTTGTTATGCCATCATGATAATTATTTATGTCATTACGTTGCTAGTGTCAATCAGGTCTGAAGGCAAATCCAAGACTGGATTCTTAAAACAAAAATTGGATAAATTTTTTTCATTCTTCACAAAACAAATTAATCCAAGATCATGGAGCATCAAAGGAATCAAAGAATGCTTGCACAGAGTGGATTCTACAGTTGCTTTGGTGTAAATGTTAAAATGATTGTTCTTGGATTAATCTGTGTAATTAAAAAATGTAAAATCCATATTTGGTCTTGGATTTTCCCAAAGAAATGTACCTTTTGTCTGACTTGACCCTTTAAGTTAATCTTTACCTGAGCTTGTCAATTTATAGAGTCAAGCAGATTTATTTGAAAGTGTAGTTTCCTTTAAATTGTGATTCAAATATATTCCTTGTTTGAATTTTTTTTTTCAGGTTATGATGATGAATATCAAGCTGTAAATAACAAAATAATTTTACAAGCCAACTAGCTGAAAAATATCAAACCAAAAAATTTTAAACCACAAAACATTATGTCTAATAACGTAGATAGCAAATCAGTAAAAATGAACTTCATAGTACATACATGTACATGTACAGTGACTTAAACAAAATTTTATCTCTACCTAAGTAAAGAAAATGGAACTCACCTTGGTTGCAAGATGAAGACATGTGCCTGCATCATTATCAACATAGTTCATCATCATTTTCAGAATATCATAAGGATCATCATACTCATCGTAATAAAACTGCTTAGGAACACCTAGCTGAGCCTCTTCCTCCTCATCATCATCACCAAATAGGCCATCTTCTTCCCTGTCTAAAGAAAAAATACAAAACATCAAGCATGTAAAGCAGAACATGTGTACATCACACGTAAACAACTTTTAGTCCCTCCCCTCCCCTCCATATTGGTAGCAAACATTACCCAGCTGCACCCCCTCCCCTCCCCCCTACCAACTCTTTTGAGTATCTATTAGATCTACCACTTTGAACCAGGAAAATAATTTTAAATTATTGATTGTAAATGTTCAGATCCCAGTTCTGGACATACACTAAACGCATTCAAAATAAGCTTGAATTACACAACAACCATCGTGTAAATAAAACTAGGCTTACATGTAAGTTCATAATCAGGGGTACTACAAAAAACAAATCAATGACATACTGTTCAGTTTGCTCGCCGCGTTAAACCCCCTTTTCATTCACGCAAATAACAGAACAATTTGAGTTAAGTTTATACAAGTTTATATACAATGTAGGTTCCGAAGGGTTCTATTGTAAGCTTATATGCCTGACACCTGCCAAAATCTAGTATCTACTGCGCTTAAATGAGCAAAATCTGAGAGTCTTGAAAGAATTACTCCGTTTGAAAAGTTTTCAGTCACATGTGGGCTGCTGAAAAATACAAAACACTTAATTTTAAAGTTACTAGGCAAGTGGATGGGAAAAAGAATAATTTCCTTAGCTTACATTCAGCAGCTGTCGAGAGAATGCTTCGAATGATGTCTGTTCGACCAAGAAGTATGGCCGACCTGAGGTTGGAGACACTCTCTTTCAGAGCTTCCTCGTCGTCCATCATCTTCCTGGTCGTTGAAGAGTTCTTTTGCGCTTGAACCTTCACATAAATCGGAATATAATTAAGCAAAATATGATTCTGGCAAAATTTATTACCACTTTTTGCCACGTTCGAGCTATACGCGCCTGCACTGCACAAACCGGCCGGCTATGATCATCAGCCCCTTCATATAAATTAACCAAAAATTCCCAGGTTGCAAAATGCTGCTGCTGGTCACGAAAAGTTTGTCACGAAATTCACTCAAATTCGTTATTTTGCCTCTCTTGACCTGATGACCTGTTTATAATAAGTGACCGGATAAGCTTGTTTTAATGGCTCAGTAAGACCAGTTTTGAGTAAAAGAAGAGCCTACGTGATTTGTGAAGATGAAAATTTTCTTGTACTGTAATATCAGCCTGAAACGGGTAAGCGTAGTTCCCGTACGAGGAGCTTTTCCGCATTGTGACCGCGCACAAGTTGGAGGGAGAGTAAAATATTCGACGAAACAGAGTGTAGTAGTACGGCTTCGTGGTCCGTATTGGAGGATTGTTTGTCTCCTGAGCTGGTGGACCTTGGCTGCGGCTCAGACGTGGATCACAGCAGCAGACCTGCCAACTCTCCCGGTTCTGCCGTGAGTCTCGCAATTTTTTGTCATTTCTCAAGGTCTCACGACAAGGATTCTAATCTCACGGTTTTTTGGGAAAAATCTTTATGAAATGAATTAAATTAGGTTGGCTTTTTTAAAATTTATTGAAGTACGAGGAATGCTAGTGCCATAAAGTGATAAACTAACAAAGAAAAAGGAGTAACTGCAGAATACCCTGCCACTGGAAAATTGCACCTCTGAAAATAGTGGCTACGTGGCCACAAAGCTGACGAGTTAGGGCGAGGATGCTAAGTCGGTACCTAAGTACGTAGCTACATGGCTACGTGGCTACGTAGCTACATGGCTACGGGGCTACGGAGCTACGGAGCTACGGAGCTACGGAGCTACGGAGCTACGGAGCTACGGAGCTAGGGAGCTACGTAGCTACCGAGCTACTTAGCTACGTGGCTACGGAGCTACGGAGCTACAAAGCTACGTAGCTACATGGCTACGTGGCTACGTGGCTACGGAGCTACGTAGGGTCATGGATTAAAGAACGAGATATATTCGTGTTTAGCGCGCTTGTTTCGGGTCATGGATTAAAGAACGAGAAAAATTCATGTTGTTCCCAGGTCGCCCCTAAATGTAGATGTAGATGTAGATGTCGCCAAGCCGTCGCCAGGCCACTTAGCTGCGTAGCTGTGTAGCTCCGTAGCTCCTCCTTGTGTTCAATAACTCATCGTTTTTCTCCGTGTCTGTAAAGGGGAGTAGTCCCTGGGAATGAGGTTGGTGTCTAGTTCCCTCAATGGAAAAGCGTTTGATCGAGGAAAAATAGAATCTCACTATTTTTTGTAAAATCTACAGATTTTTTTTCATGGGTCTCCAGATTTTCCTTTACAAGAGGTTAGCAAGTCTGCAGCAGGGTAAGTGATTCATGTAAGAC
>CM042750.1:4067841-4081317 GCA_022496165.2 Catalaphyllia jardinei
TTTTTTCTAGTGAGCAAGTATTGCAACGTTTATATAGAGTTTGATTCTCTGTTCGGTAAGCAAATTGGCTTTAACATTCACAATTTGTTTCGTCCACTCGGAGCACTACCATGTACCCTCTTTCTACCTTGCGATAAAAGCAGAAATTATCCACCGCCTTTGCCTTTGCTCTGACATGAAGAGAACAGTTGTGTAGTTTAAATCAAAAACTTTAACTAAACTTCCAGTCCTTTCCCACATTGCACCACTTCGTTAGCAGTCGTTTGAGAGTTTTATTCCACATGTTGCGCGAGGCTTGCATAGCGTAAGGCCGGTAGACGTCCGTTTGCTCGATTAATTCAGTCTTGCTTGTGATAATATAGGAAAACCCTAAACCATGGGTTTCATGTTGTTTCACAGTAGTTAACCAGAAGCAGCAAAGGTGAATCAAAAGAAATCACACTGGAGTGACAGGCGTCAATCACTAATTGAAATGAAGTGTGGCAAGATCAGCAATAGAATCCGGGCAAGCTTCTTCTCAAGCAACTCGACTGAAGTTCTGATAAGTGGATCACAATTTTCGCTATTTTTTTTATAGATTATCTGCAATCTACCCTTCCTTGAAGTGTTGCAGGTAAGCCCAGATTCAGTGCAGGCATTCAGACGTGGCATTAGAACTGCTTTTTCAATTATTAATAAATGTGGTAGATATCAGAATGAGTGAATGTCGCTTGTAATTTTACCTTGCGCCTGCGTAATTTTAGTAGACGGGTCTCTGCCATAGGATTTGTGTTTGGACATATTTTTGGTTGCAATTAACCCAGGAGACAAATGTGACTGGGTAAAGTTACCTTTTTCTCTCTCCCTATAATGGCCTATCCGGGGAGGCTCCGCCCGAAAGGGGTACCTTTTTCAGGCTTTAGGCATATAAAAGGGTAGGCATTTCACAAGTTGAGGCATGTAAAAGGGTAGGGAAATCGGTCATTGCTTTTAATTATAATAGTTCGACTAGACACCCTTTACGGCTGTATCCGTTTATTTATTAAGCACTACATGAAAATGAGAACAAGACTTCTAAAGTAGGTATGTGAGAGGGGTATCTTTTTTCAATAAAAGGTATATAAAAGGGGTGACTTTTCTTCCAAAATGGTATATAAAAGGGTAAGGGTTGAACTCGGAGCGGAGCTTCCCCGTATTAAACTTTGTTAAGTATCCCCCGGCCTTGCGCTGAAAAAGAGGCTAGGTTAAATTAAAACCTTCATTCACCTCCCAAATACAGGAGTTTGTAAACTCGTTAGGCCAGCAGTATTGCTACTCGTTTGCCAACAAAAGAGCAACTGGCTTTTGAAACAGTTCTTTGAATGGAAATATTAAGTGAAGAAGAAAATTGACCTCGATGGCTCCAAGCATTGAATAATGCTATTAATCCCGGATCTGTTCACAGTAGAACTGGTTGCTGGAATGTTGCCATAGAAATCAACTGCAAATGAATCCGATGGCCTGGTCACGTACTTCCTAAGGTTGTCTTGAGGTGGACAACAACCCGGTCTGCCATAAGCCACCTGGCGCCTGTCATCCTAGAGCTCAGTGAGGAAAACGATTGTGGCTACCTTTACAATGAAGGGTCGGAAAACATTTAGGTTGAGAGAAGAATGCCACAGCGTAAAATTCCCTAAAAATCTTTTCAATAATCATTAAAGCAAGGTTTAATAGCTAGCTTGAACCCATGTAGAAGTCATTATCTGCTGTGCACTTTAAAAGAGCGCACAATACAACCCATAGTGGTGGTTTTCATGGAAATTTTTATGACATTTATGAAGAAAATGCCAAGATTTTTAAAGTCACATCGAATCACTTTTGTTCTGAAAATTTATAGCTATCAACCAAGTGTACCATACACTTCAAATTTATCAGTTGACTGAGTTTAAAAAAAGTCTTAATTGAATTTTCTTTTTCTTTTCTCTCTCCAGGCGACATATCAGAAAATTTAGCCATCTTGGATCGCAGATCTACAGTCGACTCTGTTGGAAATATCAAATCTCAGATAAGTGCATTCGTTATTTCTACTCACGTTAATTTTAACAGTTTCAATGCAAGAATGATCAAAATCTAAGAAAAAGATAAACCAGAGGTATTGTATTGATGAAGAACCAAATTTTCAGAATTGGCGTTAAACAAAAGTCGTGAAAACGAGTAATAAGAATATAGATTTTGAGCAAGGGATGTATCTAACAGTTACCACCTTGAAGAACCAACTTCCCACAGTTAACATACCTTTTGAACATAGGATGTACTTAAGATTTACCTCTTTGAAGAACCAAATTCTCAGAATTAACATTAAGTAACGGTCCATGTAAGAAGGATAGCACACGCGGCAAGGAATGCAGAAAGGTGCTAACTTTTGCACAACATTGCTATTGTTATATCATACTTCTGATTGGCTCAGTCAGCAAAATCTACCAAAGCTTCAGGTAGCTGTATCTTTATTCATCTTTAATTTTTCAACTATTTTCCTTTCGACAAAAACTCTTCCGAGTCTAAATACCACAGTAATCCTTTATGGGGAACATTGGAAAATTGGAGGCTTTTATTGTCTTTGTTTACGACTGTTGTGATTGGTTGAAAAGTTTTCACACGAAGGAAACTAACTTTCAAAATAGAGTTTAAATACATTTTATTTCATAAACCTGCTTTCCATCAATTGATAAATTCTTCGTCTAAAAACACAACCGTTTCCATGTGGGGAAAGCATATTGCCGCAGAACAATAGAAAATGCTATAGTTCTTTTCTGGATCATTACTTAAAATCAATGAGAACTGGTAATGAGAAGATACATTTTGGGCAAGGGTTGTACTTAAGAGTTATCATTTTGAAGAACCAATTACGTTTGGAGCATGGGATGTGTTAAGAGTTGCCGCTCAATCTAAAAACTGTCGAATGTGTCTCTTGATTCTTGTATTCAAGGTATTGTTGAGGCGGACCAGAACCAGGACGACAAACATTTAAATGAAGAGGAAAAGGTAGTAATTGAGACATGGCCGCGGCTTATCAATAAAATTAACTCATGAATGCTTGCTAGTATTTCCACTAAGCCTGAGATGAATGACAAATAGATCGTATCGTTGCATCAATACATAAAAATTTGAGTGGTATTCTCGATTATATTAAGTATCTCAGTTAAGGCTTTTGATCTTCCAGTTCTTACCCCTTATTAACTTCACGTAAGAGTGCTCCTCGTACAACTTATAACTCTGGACGGTCTCACAATAACTAACACTAAGATTGCAATAATTAACACTAAGATTGCTTTAAAAAGGTCATTTCGTTTTGCTTTTTGTTTTTGCGAAGTAAAGAAAGATTTCGAGTCTTGAAAGTAGGGATGGACAGCTCATTGATCTTTCTACATTCCAGGAGAATTTAATTTATCTCAGTTAATTACAATTGATTTCGACGAAAATGATTTAAACAGTTTTTACTCGGCCATGTGTAACTTAAATTAGTAGTAGTATTTTTAATCCTTGTTCTAGTTTTAAACCTTAGTTAGTTTTTATTTCTTCTGTTTTTTTAGGTATTTATATTGTATATTATTTTTATTTTTAGAGGACCTTCCTGAAAACCACCCCTAGGTGATTGGAGGCCTCCGCTTAAAATGTTAATTCAATGTTATTATCATAATTATTACTAGTTGATAAGAAAAAGGGAAATCGCCATCTTAATAAAGCAATGAAACCGATGAATTCTCAGATCTCGCGATGGAAGACAATTTGTTTCTGATTTCTATCGATTTCTTTTTTCTCAGTTGAAATGTGTGATTGAAAGAATTAGGTTATAATTATTTATCTCCAACGTTAAGTAATGCCGTTCACTTTGTTGCAAAAGTAAGCAAGGGGTAAAGTTTCATTATTCCATATTGATTAGTTTTCTCTTCATATAAACTTTTAATTTACCTTTATTTTGTTGTAACGAGAAAGAATTAGCAAGACTCAACAGTAGGAATGTCGTGGGATAACTTAATGTTTGGCGGCATCACTGGGGTCTTGAACAGGTGTCGGCAAGGCATCAATTCCAAGAAAAATCTGATCACTGTTTAAGTGATCTGATAAGTTCAGTGAAAAACAAACCATTTCCGAAAAAAATGTCTGACAGTGAAAAATTGTGACAAGCGAGACATTTACAAACCTGATTTTGCTATCGTTCCCCAAAACAAATTAGAGCTTTTTCTACCAATTTCAAGTTAATTCAAGAAATGTTTCTTCATGCTTCAGTTTCACAAAGAAAGAATAATGAGAGTTTTACTTCATAAATGACCTGATTAAACTTGAAAGATTGGGCTATGAGCACTTTATAAAATAGTCAGGGAGCCAACGTCAACACTTTGTCTTGGGATAAAATAATTTTTCGAAAGTAAAAGAGTATTTTGTTCGTCACGTACAAAATTGGTTAAGTCAGTTTCCGTTTTGACAGTAGTCGAGCCATTTGTTGACAGTTCTCTGGTAATACAAGTCTAGTCAGTGTATCCAAAGATATCATGTTTCGTGAAGAGTTCCTCTTTTCATCCGTAGAAATCTTCCGATTGCTTTTGTGTTCTCTAAAGGTCTAGATCAACAACTCTTATTCATTTTAGCATCCAGTTTATGACATCAACATGTAGAGTACCGGACTTTGTGATTGAGTGGCACCGAAATGTTGACGGCCATACATCCAACTCGGAAGACTGAATAGCTGATGTCTATAAGTGTGTTTTCATTATGCCTGGCTCTTGCTAATTTAAAAAGTATTCTAGGCGTGCTTGCAGGCATGATAAATCCCTGGGGGTTACTGAACTATTTGACATTTTGTAAGTTATGCAAGAGCCATCCGAAGGCATCTTATTCAAATTTGCTTTGTAATTTTTCAGTTTTTTTCACAGTTTTATCATAATGAAACGTTCACTAGACATCTTTGTGTATCAGTTAAACAAGAAAATCAATCCTGACGCTGTGTTTGTGTTTGTTTACACAAGCCGTAAACTATTTTATAAATTCAAAAAGAAATCTAGGAAACAAGAGAACCGGACAAAGTTTTGTAATTTTCACGTTCGTTCTTTGTTAACCTTGCAGGGTTCAAAATAGCATAAGCCTCAGTTCATGTAGTCAATTGTCCAGATAACACCCACAAGTAACGTCGCACAGTTTCGTTTCATGCCTTCTAACTGAGCAATGATGAATCAAGTCGTCGCGCACGCAAACATCACAAGATGGAGCAAAAAAATAGTTGCTGCGCTTAAAAAATATAATTCAACCAGTTAAGAGTAAGTTTTACACAAGAGATATAGCACGTCATCATAAAAGAGTTCAGTTCTTTTTTTTTTAAAAAAGTACTATTCGCCTTTACGAGAGTAATAAAAAAATTGTACGATAGCTTTCAACTCGAACTGCTTTACAACAAAATAAAATGTTTTAAGCAGTGAAATTAGAACACATAACTTTAGTCAGACTAAACAAAAATCTTTCCAGTGATAAGAGGGAAAAAGAGCTAGAAAAAGGTAGTCACAAAAAGCTCTTAAAACCCTCAAAAATATCACATATCTAAAGTAACAAGAAACAACAATAAAACTAGCCGCAAAGTAACTTACTGCGGCAAAAACATGTCGTCTTGTCCATTATTTAAATACATAAATAACCACAAGGCGGGAACCAAGTCTGCGCTCCCTCGGGGAGGGGCTGGCGGGAACCAGGTCGGCGCTCTCTCGGGGAGGCGCTGGCGGGAACCAGGTCGGCGTTCCCTCGGGGAGGGGCTGGCAGGAACCATGTCTGCGCTCCCTCGGGGAGGCAGGGTTGTTTTTCAGAACACTCACAGAATTAAGTCTTTCTTTCCTCATAAAGATCGTTTCAACCGGTCGCAGTAATACGACATATCGGCCTTTCCGGGTCAGTCAGTCATGTTCCGCGGAAATAATTATTTCTGTTTTTTGGATAGTTTGTTATTGTTTCTGCTCGTATTGGCGCGTTTACAAACGTCTTTGAAAGGCAATTAGGCTGACGCGTACGAGTAGCTCATTTGCGTAGTGCAGCGCGTGCACTTTCAAGTCCGAGTCGGTGTTCAACAAATCTAGAGAAAGATTTGTTTCGTTGTCTTTTGTGCTGAGATGCTACAACAATTTTAACCAACGCCAAAAGGCTACTAACATCATATGTGTTTCTTTCATATAGTGAAACTTTACCGGCTGCGGAAACAAAAAAGACAAGGAGTTTTGACAACTCAAATCTTTACTTTTATTACATAAAAGTCAGTGGTATACCGAGTGGTAACAAATTGATAAACATAGGCACGCAAGGCGTGCAAGCCGTGCAAGAGTGAATAATGCTTGTCAGTCAATGGTGTTACTAGTCTGGCTCGTTAAAAGTGATTGGTCGGTAAAGCCTTCATGGTAATGGCTGCAAGACTCGTGTTAAGTTTGTCATTGGTCATTGGTCGGTTTCGATCTATCTATTGTCAGTTGTTAGAAGTCCGTTTGTCGGTATTATTTTCGTCTTGGATAAGTCATTTGTAAGGCGCCTGCACTTGTTGACATCTGTTAAGAGGCTTTTGTTGTAATTTAGTGTACCAGCCTTTCAGATTCATTCGTTGAATAGTTCGTACTAGTTCTCGCTGTAACTCCTTTCATAATTTTAAGTGGTTTTTGACGCCAAAGGTGGCAACAGAATAAGAACGTGCTGTTCCGTAACTCGACCTGTCAGATGTGATAATCTGATAATTAGATTAATTTTTATTTATCCGTGAAATGGTAGTGTTTTGAAAAAATCTTCCTCCTTCTATTTTTTCTTAGATAATTATCTCCAGCAGTGACGAAAAAGCACTTCGCCCTCAAGTTTTCGACAAAACAAGGGGATCGTGTTGTCGCCAACGACTCAGGCCTTCTGGAAGACCAGAAGGCCTGACGAGGCGGCAGATTATAGAGAACCGGGAAGATATGTATATGCGAAAAAATCTCAGAAACACTCAAAATGTAGAGTAATGTAATGCAAGGTAATCTAATGTAGGGTAGATCGTTACGACACAATACGTGATGTTTTTTAGCCAATCAGTGCAGTAGAATCTGTTCAGCACGTGGACAGTTCGTGACAGTTGTAGCCAATCAGCGTGCTTCTTCAGGTAAACATGTTGCGTTGCTGGCCAAATCTACATACTTCCAGGGTCTTGTTTTCATTCTTAACACGGAGATATAACTTCTTTGTTACTTAAAATGGAAAGGAAAAACATAAATCGTTGTTTAGGTGGTCTTTGAATGGAAGATCAAGGTCAACGGAGCTTTCAAACCTTTCTGGTGAACACGAAGTCGATCAGTGCGCTCTCAAGTTGAATACAGATCGCGGATTTAAAGCAACTGCCCGGTCTTAAGAAAACAAAATGGTAATGTACAATAAAATAACTGCAAAACTTGTAGGGAAAACTCACGCTTTCTCTTTAGCGTGAATAATTAATTCGAACATGCGGTCATGCGAGCGAATCCCGCCTGTGAAATTTTTCAACATTTTCACGGTGCTTTTAGATAAGTTTTTTGCCTCACCTTGAATGAAAATTTATTGTTACCGAACAACCTGTCACGTTTCTTTCATTTGGTTGCCTTTATTTGGGAATTTTAGGTTTTAAAAAGTGAACAGTATATTTGGACGGATTTCTACATATTTAATTAAGGGCGACCTCCGATCCGTGGTTTGTTTGTTTAGTGTATTCGCTTCCCTCAAATATATTTAATTGAGTCTTGTTCAGCTTCTACAGAACTCTTGAGGCTAGAACTAAGTTGGCAAAAAACTTACACAGTTGAAAAATGATTTGTCTCAATATAATTGGCTTGCTTTTGTCGTCTTTTTGTTGTACAACTTTCATCTTTCTCTCACTGCGCTGTTATTTCGTCCGGCGGCGAAAAGAATTATCAGATTTCATCTTTTGCATGTGTTTTTCGTCTTTATTTTCTGGTGTTTTCTTAAATTTTATTCTTTATAGTAAAAAAATAAAAGAAATTCTCTTGTATTCAGTTTAGTACTACGGTGGCTGGTAAGGGCCATAAGAGAAATACAATTTTTTTAGGGATTGATTTAAATTAATTTACCAAATGTAAAGTAACTCTGTTTCGTAACACTAATAAATAACTGCTGCACACCATTTAAATTGACATTTATTTATCTACATTAGACTAGCAACTGTAAATTTCCACTTATATTTGTAAATTTACACTTGTAACTGTAAATTTACACTTATGACTGTAAATTTACACTGAAAACTGTAAATTTACCTTTGCAACTGTAATTTTACCCTTATAAATGTAAGTTTACACTTATAACCGTAAAGCAGTCACGTGCTTTTGTTCACGTGTGGTGGAGTGCAATCAACAAGATGGAGGATAGCCTGATTTTCAGATGGTCCAGGTCGTTCACGGCTTTTTCACGCGCTCTCTCCCTTCCCCGTCTGATGAACTTGGTTCAAAGCAATGCTCTTGACGTCATCGCGCCTTTTGTATCTGAGTAGTCAATAATAACGCTTTTAAGAAATGTACAAATGTTGACAAGGGAAATATCTTTTCGTGGGTTTTCCTCTGTTACAATTCGGTCTAGCGTTTTATTATGTTAACTTCTACTCTGAGGAAAGCTGTCTGTCTCGTCTGAAGCTAGTTTGTTTCAATGTTTAATATGTGCTGAATCACTCGAAAACAATCAGAATATTGCTGTTGTGGTGCGCGCATTTCCCAACTGTGTAAACACTTGGCACCATAATTTCTTTCCTCCCGGAACGAGCTCGAGACAAGACGTTCCTCTGATGCCAACTCAGACGAACAGAACATGCCAAGCAAACAAGGAAACTCGACCTAATAGCAATGTCGCTGAAAACCCTAGTGTAACCAAATCCTAGACTAAAGTACTCTTGTATCAGCAGATTTCTGCTCCGTTGACCACTACGCAAAGCGGGAATATAGGGCAGAAGAACACTTTCTGCGGCTAATCTCTTAGCTGAAAGAACAGAAAGGAATAACAACCAGACCGTCATAGCTAAAGCGATAGGCCTTTTGCAAGAAACGTTCACATGGTACAAAGTCCGCCATACTGGAGGGCAAGCTCATTATTATTCCAGCACTGGGACATTAAAACAAAGAGACCTCAACCAGTCAAGCTTTACTGGCCCTTTGTTTCAATGTCCCAATGTGGGAATAATAATAAGCTTGCCCGCCAGTATGGTGGATTTTGTACAATCTGATCGGTTGTTGCAAAAGGCCTATTGCTTCCTTCTCCCTTAAGTATCTGATCGTTAGTTACGTGTCCAGTTTCAATTTATCGTTTTATTATTATCGTTATTATTATTGTTATTATTATTATTATTATTAAAGGACAAATTTACATTTATAAGTGTACAATTACAGTTATAAGTGTACAATTACAGTTATAAGTGTAAATTTACAGTTAAAAGTGTAAATTTTCAGTTATAAGTGGAAATTTTCAGTTATAAGCGGAAATTTACAGATATAAAGTGGAAATTTACAGTTATAAGTAGACATTTACAGTTATAAGTAGACATTAACAGTTATTAGTGGAAATTTATAGTTATAACTAGAAATTTACAGTTGTAAGTAGAAATTTACAGTTACTGGTATAAATTTTAAGTTATAAGGGTAGTTTACAAGTTACAAGTGGAAATTTACAGTTATAAGTGTAAATTTACATTTATAAGTGTAAATTTACATTTGTAAGTGTAAATTTACAGTAAAATCAGTTATAAGTGTAAATTTACAGGTATACGTGGAAATTTACGATTGTTAGTGTAATGTAGATAAATAAATGTCAATTGAAATGCTATGCAGCAGTTATTTATTAGTGTTTCGAAGCAGAGTTACTTTAAATTTGGTAAATTAATTTAAATCAATCCCTAAAAAAAATTGTAGTTCTATTATGGCCCTTACCAGCCACTAGTTTCATCTTGTCCTCTGAAGTCAAAAATTAACTTATTTTTGGGTATTTAAAATTTTCCTCACCGTTTGTCACGCGGCATGGAAAAGAAAAGAGGCGCCACGCACCTCTCGTAAGGTCTAACAGGATTGGCCGAGAAAACAATAGAATAAACAACAGAAACAATGGCCCTAGTCCTGAAAACAATAGAGGTGGATGACTCCGGGAGCAAATAAAATTAGAGGTTCCGAAGAGGTGCGTGACTACTGAAAGAAAAACAATAAAATTTGTTGTTTTCTTGCAAATTATACATATCAAGTTGAGTTCTTTTTGTTGATGTTTTGAATACTTTAGCCGTTCATTTATTGAACTTTAAATAAACGATGACTTCAAACCCGATCATGTGTCTGTGGTTAGTGCGCATATGGTTTATTTTTTTGCTTTCGCTCGCTCTGAAATATTAAAAAAAAAGACGTCAGGGCCAAGGGTGGGTCGCGGACAGTTTGATGGAGGTGTCAATGCAATAGTTTAAAGGTCTTCAAATATGGCGCACCTTATACATTGATAGGATTGAGATCATGAAGCATACTTTCAGCCAAACATTCATAATTATCCTGAAAGCCCTTCTCTCCCATTGTACTCGTTGGCACTTCTACTGATAGGTACCACTAGTTTAACTTTACGAGAAAAACAAACGTATCGTGTTACAAACGTTCCCGTGAAAAGTAAGATTGTCACGTTTTTACTAGTCAACGTATAATTGAATTTAACTCAGCATGTTTTGATGCCAACAATGATCGTAGATTTTTTCGGTTTTAAATTAATATCGATATCAAAACCAAGAAGACCTTATGAAAGGTAACCCTGAAAAAAGAAAGACACATGAAAAACTTTATAAATATTATAAGACGCCAAAAAATAGCAAACAAGTGCTCCCGATTCATCACCTCTAATTGAATTTATTCCCTTGTGAAAAAATAGGCGCCATATTGGCGCAGATGACAACTGCAAATTGAAAAAGTAGCACTGTTCTATATATGCAGTTATATATGAAAATAAGAATATATGCAAATGGAGGGTGATGAATGTTGGTGATGAGAGGCATTATTGAATGCTAATAAGCCATTGTTAAAGAATGCTTGAATTTGCCCAAAAGAAGAAAGCAAAATGGTCTTTTTAGGCCATTTTCAATGCCATAAAATAATAACATGGCTCTAAGGCTGAGTGGAATAAAACAAAATTAATGAATTATTCATTCCTCAATCTTAGTGTGATCTTTTTGGTGTATTCCACCAAGCCTCCACGTCAGAATTTTAAAACATCAAAAATGACCTGTTAGTACATGTGGGTGTTGCCAGTGTAAAAAAGTAACAAAATTAAATGTACAATCATCAGCATTGTATGAAAAGTAATCAGTAAACAAACATGATTAGACAATCAAAAACATTTTTTGATATTTTAATGAACTGATGAAACAAAATTTATGGTAAACAACACGACGAGAAAGGTACAAATCATATAGCAACAATTCTGGGGTTTATTGAGAGTACCTGTATTATGGCAGAAGTAAAGGTAACTTTTGCAACACCGTGTTACTGGCAGCACTACAGGGATACATCAGTCGTCTATCAGCTATTTTAACAGCCAACATATCCACTGATATATCGACTGAGGTATCCTATAAGAAAATCCGATATTCCACCAATATGGCGGCCTATTGAAGCCGCCTCGAAAACCAATAAATCGGCCGATATATTGTCCAATAAATCGATTTATGTTTCAAAGAATATAGCAAAACTCATTGTAATGTCACCTATTTTCATTAAGGTGCCAATAAGAGGTTTACTGGCTGTCGAGACAATTCTATTATTCTGTGTTTGGCAAAATTTAAATATCAAAAGACTTGTTTGTAAACAGTGAGTATCGCTATGCTCGGCAAAGTGTCTGTGAAATATCGGTGAAGTGTCCGTGTACCGCCGACTATATCGGCCGCTATAAATATATCTCGCTTGCTATATCGAATGAGTATCAATTGTGACACTGGTTGCTAGCCGGTCGAGTACCGGTTAAATATCGGCTAGTTCTAAAACGGTGAACGGAAAATTGAGGAACGGGGAACGGGGAACAGGGAATCTCTAGAAGGGGGAATCTCTAGAAGGGGGAATCTCTAGAAGGGGGAATCTCTAGAAGAAGGAATCTCTAGAAGGGGTAATCATAGGAAGGTCCAGGCCGAGGAACTGGAGTATCTAGCTGGACCGTTAAAATGGTAAACCAAAATAAATAAGAACGCAGTGAATTTATTCATTGTAGTTATATCGCGCGCTAAAGCATGCCTGTTTAGCGGGCTACTGAGTGGGGCGGTTCAAATCTCGATCTTACTCTTTGAGTTCCGCTACACCGACAGAAGACTCGAATCGCCTGCATTCATCTGAATTCCTGACTGTGACGTTTTTAAATTCAGTTTCGCAGCGATAGATATTTCTACTAGCGTCATCAAGTACTAATGTTAAGGTTTGCGTGACGCGACAACTGCACAGAGGCCGAAAGAGCTCTAATGTTTGCTAAAGAGTGATGTAGTTCATGGAACTTGGCTATCTGAACAGTATTAGAAAACGTAGTATTGTAATTTTTGTTGAATTCCCCACGCTTTTGTGGCAAACTCAGTGACAGATGTTTCTGTTGGTTTCTGGGCAGCATGGCGTCTCCATACAAGTCTCTTTAAATGTGGCAATGATGGTAAATAAACACGACTCCTACGGTTCGTGCCATTTGTACATTTGCCGTTTTTTTTCTCGGTCTTTCGACCATTTTGTTGCTTCACTTTTGTTTATAAAGGGCATTTCCTATTTTGTTAATAAAAGGAGAATCGTGCTCCAGCAAATTGTAAGAGTTCATAGGTCTGCATGATTTCCGCTTCCGCTGTTATCTCTTCATTGGGTTGCCACCTCTATGATTTGCCATGTGTTAGTGTATTGTTTTGCCTCATTTCTATTGCAAGATATGTTTAGCCTAAGTCTCCAAGTATTTGCTTTTGATGGACAAAATATGACGTTCACTGTGAATGTGTTACTTACTTGCATTCTAAATTGTAACGCCAGGCCCGGCTATGATTAGAATATTGTTTACAAGTACAGTAGATAGATTCTTGTCACTGGTATCATATTTGCCCTCCTACGTTTTTCTTCGGAGACGCCGTAGCTTTACTTCGAGAAAGCTATACGCTTGCCTAGTGAAGTTCGTGTGTTTCTTGCAGCTATCTGATCGAGCTTATGTTTCTGAAGCTCGATGTATAGGTTTATTTCTCCTTTGATAGTTCTAGTACCACAGGATTTGAAATTAAGTCTTTACGCGCAAGTCTGTTGACTGTGTTGCGTGTTGTGTTGTTCCCACACAAGCGAGGGAAACTGATCAAAAATTACAATAGTACTTTTCTAATATTGCTCAGATAGCCATGAAATACATCACTCGTTAGTAAACATCAGAGCTCTCTCGGCCGCTGTGCAGTTGTCGCGTCACGCAAACCTTAACATTAGTACATATGAATGTTGTGCCGCGTAGCACTATGAGCACAAATGATGT
>CM042750.1:4081717-4091717 GCA_022496165.2 Catalaphyllia jardinei
TAGCACTAAAATTTACACTTCAGAGTTAATTCTCTGTTACATCACTTAACATTAGTACTTGATTTCCTCGGCCAGGAGCTTCCTATGATTCCCCCTTTCACAGATTCCTTCTTTAGATATTTTAGAGATTCTCCGTTTTAGAGGTTCTCCGTTTTAGAGATTCCCCCTTTTAGAGATTCCCTCTTTTAGAGATTCCCCGTTTTAGAGGTTCTCCGTTTTAGAGATTCTCCGTTTTAGAGATTCCCCCTTTTAGAGATTCCCCGTGTTAGAGGTTCTCCGTTTTAGAGATTCCCCCTTTTAGAGATTCCCCGTTCCCCCTTTTAGAACTAGCCGTTAAATATCAGTTGAGTGTTAATCAAGTCACAACCGAAGTATCGAGTGACGTATTGACCGATGCATCGGTTAATATGCCAATCGAGGCTTCCCATAAGATTCATGATCCCAAGTATTAGTAGTGGTACATATTATCCCAAAAAATGATGAAACACAACTTACAATATATGTACACATTTGTAGCTAGATATACATGTAACTAGGTATTTACCGTATATTAACACTGTGAAATTATTTTCTCTCAAAGCAGGTAGGTTAAATGTTTGTATAATTCTTTTTCTTGATCGAAGAAAAACTTTACATTTTACACAACAGGCATTCTCTATTGATAGAGTAGAACATCACCAAACCTGTGTAAGTGACAGCTGTCATTGGTACAAAAGTTGAATGGTGCTGTTGATACATAGTGTAATTTATCTATGTGACCTACATAACATTGATTTCTGCAATAAGTGGATTGGATTACATGTATGTCTCTGAGAGCTTGACAAATCTGTGGAACATCTCAATTTGATTTCAGTAAATCTCGTGGGATGAAAATGAAAATGAAACGTGGGACCACCATATATGTTATCTTCTTCGTCCGGGTTCTCCGACATTTCTCGAGAATACTGACTTAGAGGTCAAAACATAAGGTTTATTTAATTTCAGTGCAGGAACCCACATGTAGATATCGCTCTTTAGTCACTCCAATGCGATTCGCTAGAGTACAAACGAAATGTAAACAATCAATATAACACTTTCGAGATAAATTTGGCGGCTCAAAGTCTGACAGAAACTTACACATTTGTGGATCCTCCAAGGGTAATTAAAAACGTCTTCGTATAATTTCTCGATCTCTTCTACTCCGCTGCTCAACAAATTTTCGTCACTCGAGTTTCAAAATGTCCGTGGCCCTTTTTTCCCGCTCAAACTGCCCGCCAAGTACCATAGGTAATTAGCAAGACCCAGGTCCCCACACTAGGTCCCAGCCCATAGCAAATAATTGCAACACCATAGATCCTGAAATAAAAAGAAAACTTCACCAGCAAGTCTAGATGGTTTGCTGTCTCTTACTAGACTGATTCGAAAGTCGATTGTTTACAGTTGAAAGCTTTATGACAGACACTCTGTTTAAAGCAGTTCTAAAGCAGTTGATCACGATCATTTACCATATCACAGTTACGTGAACTAGTTGTTTTGTGTCTTTCACAAGTACACACAGCTTTCACATTGATGGTTTTTCGATCACCATATCCAACATGGTCGTTCGAGCGGCGCAATTTTGGAACATTGGAGCTCGATAATTCGTGCGAAGGGACGCCGTTCACATGACGCAATATTCTTCCAGAGAGGCCAAGGTTTTCCCATACGAGGCTAAAGGTACTTTTAAAATTATGGAGTATCCACTATCGGCAAGGTGTTGTTACGACAAATAGATACTCAGTATCCTAAATACTCACGATTTAACTTGTCCTAAATCCTCACGCAACCTTTCATCTGATCGCTTGGAATCAAAATATGAAATCTGTGAGAAGAAAATGACAATGCTGTAAAACATTAAAAATCGAAGGATACCTCCAACGTCGAAGGAGGCAGCAAAGATCTTAGTTTGCTATCGATGACTATCGGCAAATCATCGGTGATGCGAAGGACTTACGAGAGACCGCAAGATGGATATTTGTTGTGCTGATTGGCTCCGAAGTATATCCTATTGTTAGTTTCTTTCGGAAAACTCAGACAATGGCAACTGCTGCGCAAGCGCAGTAGTCCCAAAAGGGTGTCAAATTACCCATTGTAACTGAAAATAAAAATACCTCGTTACATTTGCATACAAGAACAAAACAAATGTCACTTCCACTTATTTTGTAAACGTTAAAACTGTTTCAAATCTAAATAGTCTCGTCTCCTCTAAAATATGTCCTTTGAACTAGAAGGGACGGTCCGTGACATCTAATTGAATTTACTCGTTGTGAAAAACAAAAGTATAAAGTTACCCTTTGTAACCTCAAATAAAAAATCTCTTCCCATTTGTTTACTACTGACTCATGAACTACTTCAGAACGCAAAACTCATCTCGTTCAAAACTAGCCACACTGACACAATCCAATGTATATTATCTGTCACAATCCCCTCCAAACCGGACTAAAAATCACAAACCGACAACATACATGTCAGTCTTTATTATTCAATCACCAAAGTTCTTGAACTTAATACAATCATAAAACTCCCAAGAAATCATATGCTTCACTTAAGTTATCTTAAACAAGAAATATTCTTTTTCTTCTACTACACCTCGTGCTGGCTATTAATGTGATAAAGCGAAAACCCTGATAACATTGACGAGGAAAGATTACGTTTCATTTATAACGTATCTTCTCATCCCAGTAGTAAACAAGAACCATTAGAAATGTAAAATCGTCACAGAATAATTTCTTTTTGTTCTGCTGACAAAATTAATCGTAGTCTCTTCGCTTGTCTGGTTGAAAATTATCACTGAAATTGATCAATGGATGCTGAAACTAAACGACTCGCCCTCGACTCTGCAGCAACATTTAAGTTTTAGTACAACATGCAAACGATTCCAACCTTGTCACATCCTCTTCACATTCCCACTAGTGCATCCCCCCCCCTTACTTACAATTGTTCCTACCATAGCAACCACATCAACATTAGTAGTAAAGCGGCTAACATTCATCTAATTCAAAACCTTATATAATGGGAAAAGCTCGCCCTTCATCGCGTGCTCGCAGTTATATCCCAAACGCTATGTTTCTTTTTCTTGCACTGATTTTCCAGTTGCTTAAGACTATCAAACCCGCTCACAAAATCTTCAGCCTAGCCCACAGAAAATGTCCAGGTAAACCCAATATATGAATACTTCCTCCTCTTTTACAGAAGAATAACATATGGCCGTTCTCAACTGTATTGGGATCAAATCTTCTCACATACCATTTACCTTAATAACAGGAAATTTGATTGGTGTTTAATAGTAGATCTAATCTGTGACCTACATACTTCTCGCACTGATCCACTGAACCATGATCCACTGAGCTACCCGTCCATAGCATATCCGACGCGCCGACTAAGAGGTATTTTTTTTTTTAAATAATAACTCAAAAACGATACAATATCCTAACATGTGAAGATATCGATGATTTCACTGATATCTCTTAAATTGTATTTAATTTAGTGGGTGTATCACCGAAAAATCTTCAGGTCTTCCTCGAAAGTATTCAGCAATCTTCGGGCATCTTCGGAAATTCTGGGAAAATGTTCGGGAGCGTTGTCTGGCCTTCGGAACAATTCTGGAAAAGGCTTCGGAGATTTTTGGAAAGTGGTCGGAAATCTTCGGAAAATCATCAAAAACGCCATCATCAGTTTAACAAATAGATTCCATGTTGCCGTGCGTCTGTTCAGTAATGATGTTCTTACCACATTTTGACGTCTTCTGTGATCTATTACTGAATCAGACGCACGGTAACATGGAATCTAATTGTTTTATATAATAACGAAAAGCCTTTTTTGTTTCAAAACATTTTAACATAACGCTAAAGCCGGCCTTTTGCCCCGCCTTTGCACGAAAAAAGCCATTTGACGTGATCTATACATTCAAAATGAAGCAGTTTCATTGGTTGCTATGCGTAGGAAAGAACTGTGATTGGTCGAGAAAAATCACGCCACTGTCAAACCTAAGTCGAGCGTCGCTTCTCGTGGAATGAAAACTTACAGCGAAAGCAGAATTGAACTGCAAAATCTACAAATCTTGAAAATCAAGTCAGTTTTTGTCATTCGAGCAGCCCCGTGAGCCGAAAAGCTTGGCCGTTGCCTGGAAAATTGCAGAAGTTGAAAAAATAGTCTCAGAAAACTTATGGTTGCGGTCAACCTAGAGGCCATTTAATTCGAGTTTTGAATGAAAGGAGCGTAAATGACAGTGGAGATTTTTGTCTTCTGTGGTTGGTGATTCTCAAATCAGCTTGGTATAGTGTCGGAGACA
The DNA here is from genome assembly GCA_022496165.2 of Catalaphyllia jardinei. NCBI lineage: Eukaryota > Metazoa > Cnidaria > Anthozoa > Scleractinia > Caryophylliidae > Catalaphyllia > Catalaphyllia jardinei. Next base: position 4,086,027 of record CM042750.1, read on the forward strand.
CATTTTAGCTGCGATACTCTTGACCGTGAGCTGTGGTTAGCTATATTTCGCTCGCTGCTGTGGCCTGAAACGGACAGGCACATTCGCATCGGAAAGCAAGGTTATGTATTTTAGTTTACCAATTTTAAGAAGTGATGTTTTGATGTTTCATTCCTGACATCAATCAGTGAGTCAACAGTTGTTTTGACACTGGGAAAAGTTAAATTTTTTAAATAAATTAATCTCAGAAACATTTTGTTTATTGGGTTTGTTAAATTCGAGATAACGGAGTGGTTTTCGGCTTACCAAGACCAAGTTTGTGCGTGGTTTAGTAGCGCTCAACTCTCGACTGAGGCTACTAGAAAATTATTTCTGGGTCATTTTTTTTTAAAAGAAACGGCTTTATCTTTCGTTTTCTGGCTTCTCAAACCTGTTCAATTCCTCGGCAAGACTTTTTTGTACCTTATCTTTTGCCCAGTCTCGTAAAATATCATCCTAATTCTCAAAACTTTCCGCCATTTTAAAACGGCAGAGGGAAAAACTTTGTAATGATGACGTCAATCGTGCATCTGTCCTCTAATAGATCATAGGCAAGAGCCAGTCAAAATGCGAGAATAACTTGGGTTATTATATAAATGTTTATATAATAAAAAGAAGCTTGCTACACCGTGCTGATGAGGCCCAACAAGGTCGAAACAGCTGTCCACGGTTGCAATTGTTGGCTTTCAGTTTGAACTCTATCATGTCGTTGCCCCGTTAAGCTTTTTACACAGTATCAGCCTTGCATCATTGTTTGTTCCTTTCTATTTTTGGCTGATCAGATCTTTTACAGATCCTGCGTTCACAGGCAGCATTTTCGTTTGCGGTCCTTTGCATCATCATGTTTCACTGTCTAATAAAAAGAACATTACCCGTTAGCTCTAAGATATGTATTTTATGTTCTCGTTGTAAGAACAATATCTCACGAGTGAGCGCATCGAACGAGTGAGATATTGTTTTTTTGCCACGAGAAAATAAAATTCATATCTTCTCGCCACCGTATAATAGCGGAGCTCCGGCTGCCCGAAGGGCCCCCAAGCAGAGCCCCATACCCATATAGGAAACTGAAGGAAACCCATAAATTCATTTTCTCATGGTTATCATGGCTAGCGGTACTGCTCATGGGCGCGTACGCAGGATGGTGACGACAACAACTACGACGACGACAGTGGAGTTGCGCTTCCAAATAAGGGGTTGACAGAGACACACAGCCTTGGTTTACCGTGTACTTCTTTGTTATTGAACATCCATGTTATGATCAATTGACACCTGTCAAAACTAGGTATCTGCAGACCAGTATCACGTGATCATATCGCGGGCTCAAGTCTACACCTTATCGAGGTCACGTGTTTTTTAAGTTGCTGGTTTTCGATTGTATCGCGGGCTCATGTCAGGTTAACTTGTTGAAAACAGGGCAGGATTGTTCGGAAGCCGGTTAACGCTAGCCCAGGATTAAAAATTATTCGAATTATAACTTTTTCATTTCACCTATACAGTTTTTTTTTTTTGCTGCTTTGTTTTGTGTATATGGTGATTATAAAACTCATAACAGAAAGCCAAATAATAAACAGAAAACCTCACCACAAAGTTACAAAACTCAAATCAAATTTCTACCTTTTCCTGGGTTAGCCCTCCGGGGGTGGGGTACTCCCATATATGGGCTATATAGGTATGTGCCGCGGAATAGGGTATGGTTTTTGAGGTTCTCGGTCTATAAATAGGGTATCTTTTTTAACCCTTTTGTTACTGTGCTCCCGGTGTGGTCCTTAGATAGGGTAGCTAATTTGTATTATATAATACTGGAGTGTGAAAACGCAATCCTAAACGAATGTTTTTTTCACTTTGCGGGTTTGGGCCTTAAAAAGGGTATGAGTTTTCGCTTTCTTAGTCTTTAAATAGGTTTAGGGTTCAAGAACCTTCGCGGCACACCCCTATCCAAAATTCGCGGGAGTGCCCCCTGGGGGTTAGCCCTGGGTTAGCTTAATCGGAGACTGAACAACCCGGCCAAGGAGCTACGCTTTTAGGCTCGCTTAAATCTATATATTATCCATTATTTATTGTATGGCTCTGTCTCACAAGGACTGGTAACTGCCAAATTCACGAATTTGATTGGCTGAAATCAATATTGGTCACGAAATTTTAAGCTGAACCACTAGGGCTTTCTTTGGATTATTAATGATTGGTTCTCATCATACTTAAACAATCGCAGGCAAACAACTCACGTAGGTCAGCATATCTCAGATAAAGCAATCATCACCTGTGGTGTACCCCAAGGGTCAGTTCTTGGCCCATTTCATTTTTTGTTGTATGTCAACGATACTCACCAATGTTCAAATAAACTTCGGTTTTATCTTTTTGCTGATGACACTAATATCCTCTACGCTGATAAAAATGTAAAGGCTCTTGAAACAACAATTAATATTGAATTAGGAAAGTTTTATGTCTGGTTAACAGTCACCAAATTAACGCTTAACATTAAAAAATCAAATTTCATAGTCTTTTTTCATCCTTATCAAAAACAGCTTGCTTATCAGCCAAAAATTTGCATGTTTGACAATGAGCAAAATAAATATGTTGATCTTGAGTCTAAACTAAAGTCTACATTAAGTACCTTGGTGTATTAATTGATAAAAATCTTTCCTGGAAGCACCATATTGATGCTATTGCTACAAAGATTAGTCAAAATGTTGGGCTTATTGCAAAACTACGTCATTGTGTACCTCGGAAAATACTATTGAATTTTTACAAATCACTAATCCAACCCTATTTAACATACGGTCTTCCAGCCTGGGGTCAGGCAGGTAAGATGTATCTTAATAAATTTCTAATTCTCCAGAAAAGGGCACTTCGTCTTTTGTTTTTCGCAGATGTTCGTGATCATGCAATTCCTTTACTTCTTGAAGCTAACGTTCTTCCCATAACATTTCTATATCATGAATGTGTAGCCAGTTTAATGTACGGTAATGATCAGTAGTAACAATGCACCAATCAACATGTTGCATTTATTTAAGGAAACATCCAGCATTCAGTCGTATAATACACGATCATCCACCTCTGGGAACCTTTATGTTCAAAACTATAGACTGGAAATGCAAAGGCGTTCTTTCTCTCGACTTGGGGTATTACTATGGAATGAGATATCATGCCATATGAGGGTTTTGCCAAAAAAAAAAACATTTAAAAGGGTTCTTCGAACGTCGCTATTAAATATTTTGCAAAACGAAGATGACTATGTTCAGATCTCTGTGATAATTAAGAAAGTTGGAGAAGTTGACTAATAATATTGTTTTGTAACTAGCCAAGTTCCTTGTAAACTGTGTTTCCTGATTAGTATGCAAAATATAGTTGCGGGTAGATTTGCTGGTCTTTAATTATTAGTTCGTAATAGATATTTGTCAATAATCAGTCCTTTTGTAATTTGTATCTTTAATTTGTTATAAACTAATAGCTGTTGTGTAAATTTGTCTTTCAATAGGTGTGTTCTTGTATTTGGCTTACCCCGCCTCGATTAGCTTTTTCTAGCTATTTGCGGGGTAGGCCATCCACTAACTATTATATTTGGGTTAATAAAGTTGTTGTTGTTGTTGTTGTATATTGACCGCGGTCTAGATTCTCCCATCTAGACCGACATCTAGACCGGTAATGTTTTGCAGTGAAAAAGTTGCAAACTAAAATGCAGAATCATTGACTATTTTTATCTAACAGAGAAAAAAAGTAAACAGGACGAGCAAACTTTGGAGAAATTAAATTCGGCTCGTCGCCTTTCGCAAGCAAAATGTCAGCCCCTCCCCTAGATCCGTCACTGGTACTTACGACCTCGGTCAAGATTCTCCCATACAGACCTCCTGTTCGGTTAATAAGAGCTATATATCTGCTGTATTCCCATATTTTCAGCTAAGCTTTAGGTGGCCGAACACAGTTTTCGCGTGTGCTTTTGCTGATGCAATATTTAGCACGTGCACAAGGATTTCAAGGAACAAACATGCCATCAGTAGAGCGATCATTTTATTTACTCAACACCCGCACTATCGGTGCTATTTTTCTCTATAATTGAAGGCAGTGTATTGATGGCTTTAGTATTTTATTACAAAGATATGTTAGAAAAGGTAACGATACAAAGCACCCAGCAATTTTCAGTTTTTGTTTGTTACCGAAAGAATCCAGTTAAATGCAATGCATGCGTAGTTGCTCGAAAAATTGAGACCGAATCAGGCGATTGCTTTAGAAGAAACATGCCGATTTCTAACTAAGCAGTCCTTAGAATATTAAGAAATTTGGCAGAAAAAAAGATCAGAGAACATGTGAATGATCTATCAAAAAAATATGAATTTTGACATAGGGAATTTTTAATAATAGAGAAAACGATTAACGGCGAATTACAAAAATCGCCCATGTCAAAATTTTATTAGAACCGTGTTGACAGAAGAGATTTAATGTCAATTCGTAGTGTGCAAAATATGAAAACAATCTAACGACTGGATTTTTTTAATAAACAAAAACTATTATTTAAGCCTTGTTTTTAACCAGCCCCGTTGCCATGGCAACAGCACTAACCCTAGTCAAAATTCCAGAATAAAAATTTCTTTGATTAACCTTAACTCTTGCAAAAAATGGGGGCCAAAGCATAAATAGTTTGAAAGTTATGGTGAATTAGGCATAGGCACTTGAACACTGTGTTCGGCCACCTTAAGGTGGCTTACTACAGTTTTTCCGAGACTTAGTAGCGCGCCCTACGATAGCCTGACACATGTCAGTATTTGTCGCGCGTGCAAAAATGACGCAAGTAACCTCAAGAAGTAACGAAAACCACTTCAGCACTTGAAAGGCGTTAAATCCCTTTGGTATATTTAGCGATAGTTTCAAACTCCGTTCAAACATTTATTCAAGCCTAGGATAAAAAAAATACGGCAAAAAAGTTTGATAAACACCCGGTAAAAGAGCTCTAATTTACTCTTGCTTTCTCGCACGCGACACATGTCGTCACATGAGCGCGCGCTTTAATAAAGGGCATGCGCATCCAATTCTCGTCCAAAGTTGTAAAAAAACCTGTCTTTGAACGAGAATTGCTCGAAAACCTACCGTACAACCTATGATGAAATTTTCACAGTTGATTTGTTGGGGTAAATCACGTTTAGAGCCAAAATTTTTAAACAATCTGTAAGACAGATTTTGAACTATTTTTGATTTCACATTCTCTTAGTTTGCAAAAAATATGTCTTACAGATTTTTATTCTACTTTGCATGAATGTTAAATCAGACCCAATTTCTTATTCCTGAAATTTTGAGGTGGGGTCATACGGGTAAATTTTGAGAAAAACGTGACTTAACCTACTAGTGCCCAGTCTCTCATCGGCTATTCGGTCGCTCATTTTGGCCATTTGTTGACGGTTAATTGTTCAAATTTCACATAGAATGGTAAAAGACTTAAGCAAACAGTAAATAGTGAAGGGCAAAAAAGCTTGGAACCTTTTTCAAAAGAGTTAAAAGTTGTGCTCTTATACTCCATCAAAACTGTAGTAAGCCACCTTAAATACTTTCTCTTTCTCAAACATTATATTAATCAACCAACATATTCAGAAACTAGAGATATTATATGAGTTCGACGTACGTTTTCACACCAAAGTGCGAAGTCCAATTTGTCATGTTTTACTGACTGTACAGAACACGCATCGG
>CM042750.1:4113877-4130795 GCA_022496165.2 Catalaphyllia jardinei
GTTAACATTTAACCCTAAGTTAACGTTAACCGGCTTTCGAACAACCCTGCCCAGGATGATAGAGCATCTATCGGTCTTGCGCAAAGCTTGTTTTCGGATTCCGTTGAAGCCTTGCATTGGCAGCGTTATATCTGTCAGCAACAACAACAACTTTATTTGCAGCCTGAATTAAATTAAATGTACAATACAAAGAGTAGTAAAACAAATAAGATAAAGTGCAATTTTTAATGGTGCCAGGTACTCAAGACTTTTTTACCGGTAGGTAACAAATACAACAACACACAAACACACAGACAAAAGCTAGTTTTAACCTAAAAATAAAATTTAGCGAAAATATATGTAAGCAGATTAATTTTCGGGAGAAAGGAATTGTATTCTATTCTAGGTAACAAATACAACAACACACAAACACACAGACAAAAGCTAGTTTTAACCTAAAAATAAAATTTAGCGAAAATATATGTAAGCAGATTAATTTTCGGGAGAAAGGAATTGTATTCTACACCTAATTCAGTCAGTAACTTGCAATAATGCTTGATTTTAGCTTTTTCTTGAATTGTTTGAGTGGTTTCTACCATGTTACTTACAGGTTTGTAGTGTTGCATGGCCAACAGTAGAAATGTACTATTATACGGCTCTGTCATTCATGGAATGTTGCTGGAAATTTTCCTAAGAGTAATTTTATGAACTACAAGCATCAGTATTTACTGAAAGTACTTATTGTCCTTCTCAGGTTGAAGTTTAAGTTGTATAAACACTTAGCTGAGGAAGAAGTTGAATATGATCCACGCCAAGAAAGGTAAGCTTTGTCTTAAATGGACAACTTCAAAATGTGTACAGATCGTGTTTCGCTCCAATGTAAGTGTAGAAGGGACTCTCGCAAGAAATTGTTATATCTTACGACTGTTATCATTGCATTACGTGGAATGCGTTTCAGAGACTAAAAGAAAATTCTAGGAGTGCTTTAGCATCAGCTAGTAATCACACTTTAAAAAATAAAGATGGACATAATTCGAGTAGGGTAACCAGTGTCTCCTTAAATCTTAACTAAACGTACATGGGTATCCAAAACTTTGTTTAACAGAGTCCCATCCTGTCTCTGCCCAACAAATGATGAAAGTATTAATCTGGTTCATGGCCTTCATACGCAGGCGTTTCCCTGTTTTTCGTCCACAAGGTAAATGGCATTAAACGTTTTTCTTATGATTACCAATCACGTCCGCTGTAAGTGTTCTACAGGAATTTCAATTACCCAATCAGAACTGGTAGTCTAAAAAGCTTTTGGTGAAAAGGGCGGGAAAAGTGGCACGAGGCTAACTCATTGTTGCTTTGTTTTGCGTCTGATTGGTTGGCTAGTTTTTTTTTTCTTTTTTCTAGATCTTGTTTTGTACTCAATCTCTCGTTATTCCTAGACATTATTGACTAAAACCGTAGCTCTCACTCTTTGTAACAGGTGCTAACAAGTTATTTTTTAATTCTGCACATTTAATTTCATTCAGATTTGTTCACGCTGGCTTGGACTTGGCGCCAGAATTTGGAAAAGGAAAATCACACGTCATAGCACAAGTAATATTCTCGCTGATTCTAATTTGTATTTCCTGAGTTCGGTACACGCAATTTTCTTTTCTTTTCTTTTCTTTTTTTTCCGTCCTGTACAATTCTGCCAGTAATTTAAGCTCTTGGTTTTTGTCTTTTTGTAGGCGAAAGGAGCGGACGAGGTTTTCATGAGCCATCTACGTTCCGTACACCGATCGTGTACGAGACACGGACGCACTCTTCAGTTTTGGGCTAATGCACTTCATGACGACCCTGAACAGTTGTGGAATCTTCCCCCCGGAGTTATAGCTATGGAATATGGCAATACGGTATTCCTTCTCTTTTGCTGTGACAGCGGTAGTTTAGAGAAGTGACGGACCGTCAAAACGCTGTTTGCCTATAAAATTGCTGTCATTCAGGCTTGTTAAAGTGCCCCTGTGATAAAAAAAATCACTTCCTTTTTTTCTTGAGATTCTTAAAGTGTGTCTGCTTAACACTTGACTGGCAAAATTCTGACCTTTCATTTTTATCCAAAGGCCGTTTACTTTGAGTGTAAGTTTTGGATTTCACGATCCGCCATCACTCACGTTCAAACCTGACCGATTTGACCTCAGAGGGTTGGATCCGGGAAAAGTGATGTCAAAGTCTCACCAGCTTAAAAGTTATGCGTGTGAACGCAGCTTATTATGTATGCAAAGTGCGAGTTTAAAAGTGTGAAAGCCCAAAACTCCCGTGCTGCATATTAATTCTGCAGCGTACACACGCATCGCATTCTTAAACTATTGAGCCTTTGACGTCATTTTCTCCTCGATCCAGCTCTCTCAAGAACTTAAATTTAGTAATGGCGGATCATTAAATAGGAAAGTTCCAGTTAAAATAAACAGGTGCCTTTTTTGAATCAAGGATTAGAACTTGGGTCACTTAGTGTTTAGTTAACATAGTTTTGAAGTCCAAAGGAAAAAATAATCTATTTTTTGTAACAGGGGCACTTTAAACAACAGACCATTGTCAGTAGAGAAACGTCCATAGCCGGAATGCTATCGCAATTTTGATTGATTGAGTTTGAAAACCATAGTTGACAAAGGGAAACGGTTAGGAAACCTGGCAAACTTCTTTCTTGCATGTGTTTGTTTGGTATTTTGGGGGTTGACCCTGTACAAAACCTGACAAAATACAAAAGAGTGGTCATGTGTGCTCGTACAACTAACCAATTGAAGCATTGTGATTAATATGTAATTCATGCATAGTCAATGAGCCTAAAACAAAAGATGTGCAGGGTCAAGGAACTTACAACATAAATCTTAGCCTGTATGTTTGCTTCTTTGATGTTTTACGGGCTTCTTAACTATTTCCCTCCTAAATATGGAAAAACGAAATCGCAAAACGTACGAGGAACGCTTTATATAAAATCCTGTTCTTGGACGAGTCTGGTTACAAACTATAGTGAGTGCAAGTGTACAAGTGTTATCTGCAATTTCAAGGATGGCAGAAAGGGAGTAAATGTGCCCAAGGTTAATGGTTACTCTTTCTTTACAATCTCTCTTTGAAGCCGAGAACGTTCTTGATTCGCTTCTTCATTCATTATTTTTTATTATTTTATTGTCAAGAGTCATCATTTAGACTTTAAAGTCATTTTTTTTCTTTGTTCATCGTTTTAGGTTGATCACGACTTTTTCAAATTTTGTAAGCCATTAGTCGATGCTGGGTGAGTATAACCCCGTCAAGAAAAATCAAGTTGAAAATATGGCTGTGTATTTTATGTATATCAAGTTGGTGAGTGGTTTGTTTATTAGTATATTTTGGCCTTCATTTCAGAGTAAGCTTCTTCGTTTGTCCGGGAACTGGCTCGTGGAATAGGTGAGCTGTTGCCATTTTCAATTTTAAGTGGACAAAAACCTTGTTCTAGAATAATTAAATTTTGAGTACTCGTTACTGTCTTTTGAATTTTCTCAAAGCTGAAGATATCAATAGAAAGAATTGTTGTCTGAAACAACACCAAAAACAATGACACATGGGAAGTCGAGGAAACAAAATTCAAAGTTCAAATATATTTTGCATACACAGGTAAAATCTGTTTCATTACGCCAGTAGTTTCAAGTGTTTTATATAAACTTCAAAATTTGTTTTCGACTTTTGGTGTTGTTAGAAATGATTTCGTTTGAGCACAGAAATTTGCAATACGATGTGAATAATCTGGGTACAAATAACTCTTGGTGGATTCCTCCTTAATGCCGAGACTTTTTGTAAGAGAAAAAGATTGCCCTCTAGCGGGGAGATATTTTGCGTCTTGGTGTTAATTTAGTACGTTCCTATGGTAAAATTCTGGGTTTTTGTTCACAGTGTTTGTGGTAACACAGAAGAAAGTATTTCTGTCATGAGCAATGCTGTACAAGCGGCTGTCATGTGCAACGCCCTCGGTGTTCTCGTCTGTGATTGGTCGTTACCTGGTCACGTGAACCCTCTGACGGTCAGTATCCCAGCATTACTCACGGGTGCCGGATTTGCGTGGAAAGCTTCTGTAGATGTGGTGAGTTCACTTCGTAGTTCCTTTGTGGAAATTTTCAGGTCTGCCACAGATGTTTTGCGACTATTTCGGCAACTGAAACGTTGAATGGAGGTTATGGAGCGTTATTCTGCAAGACAATGTTCTCTCTAACTTGTTCCGCAACAATCTATCCTAGAAAACTGGACGGAAAATTTGCCTTGTGTGACTGGGCCATAATGAAGGCGGGGATGTAAATGGTTGCAGTATAGATATGTTTTAAAAAATGCGAAGCTTGTGTCAATAGTGCGCGGTTTTCCAAAAACTGTGTTAAAACAAGGAAATCCTTTAGGAAATTGCCATCTTTCTGTGAAATCTGTGGGGTCTTCTTTTGCTTTTGAATGAACACGCTAAGGAAGCACCAATCAAAGGCACTTCATGCACTTCCTATATTTAACAGTTAGATTATAAGTTCCAGAATAGATAGTAACTGACTAGCGTAGCCAATCAGAGAACGCCATTCGTGGTAGCACGCTAGCAGATGTATACTAATGTTAGATAAAACATTCTATAATTGGCTAAATTATAATTGCCTGACGAAACAATAAAGAACACAAAACAATGCCTCTAACCCCATCCGGCCTAAAAGATTAATAAGAACGAATCAAAATACAGGATTCAAAGTTATGTAGTACAGTGCCTTCTTCAGAGCTCAAAATAAGTACCATATCTTGACTGGGGAAAGTTTTCTGGACCCAGTTATTGACGAAAGATGTCTGTCTGCTGAGACCTTTTTTTAGCTCTTTTACGATAACAGGAGCCCATTACTAGGAGCCTGCAACTACCCCATATTCCTGTCACGGCGTTTTCACAGACCGATCTATTTTTAGTTTGAATTTCTCTCGAATTCAGACCCCCACAGGAACCTCAGTACCCAATTGCAATCACAAGCACGGACTAATGTTGACATGTCGACATGTTCACGTGAGGTCGCATTGCTTCATCCTTACCGAAGCGTGCTCATGCACACTGGAATTGACCTATTTCACGGGAAAAACATCTAAAAACAGTCTGGTCTGTAAAAATGCCGTTGCATTGGCTTATTATCGGAGTGGCAGGCTCCTAGTAATGGGCTCCTGACGATAATGAACCAAGTAACACCTTTGGTCCTCTTTTAGTCGTCTGTGACGTCATCCCTCCCCGACGTTTTAAGTCAACACGTGTTTATGGACACGTCTGGGACATTTGGTCAAGCTCTGATGGACCTGGGTACAACGCACTCGATTTTACTCAATGATGACGCCATAGAGTCACTTGTCACCGCTGACAACAGAAGAGTTCACCCGGTCGCGCATGCTCCTGGTAGCAAGCTGCTGTGGCGAATTTTAGAGTCGGAAGGCTCATGCAGTATTGACAAAGTTACTTCGGATACTTTGCAGGTACAAAGAGAGCTTATCTAATTGTGTTATCATAATGTCTTGGTTTTTTTAAGATCAGGCAATGTGATACTCTTCTGGGCTGATCAAATGTTCATCAGTGTAGTTCCCATGCAGTTATGGCGCCTTGCTTCATTGGTTGCTAATACAAGTTTATATGGTTGGGACGATAAGTATTGCTATGCTAAGATCAAAGACACACTGAAGTTATGGTTTGAGTTTTTTGAAAATCCTTCAATAAATGATTAGAACTATTACTAAATCAAGCTAGGTATTGATGATGAAGATATAAATGAACGACACGTTTCCCGTTAAGCTAGTTTGAACTAATCTTGTTTTAAAATGAAATAGACACAGGTCGCTAGATTCTATGATAGCCTTTGTGACGTGTAGAGAAGCAACCAATCTCGTTCCCAGAGTCTTCGTTCCCCTTGACCAGCGGTCGGAAAACGAGAGCTCTGGGAGCAACCATTTTGAAATAACAAAGGAAATAACCGAATTCTGCCCATCCGGTTTCACTGCGCAGTCTGCATCCATGGGGCATGCCTGAAATGGTTGCTCCCAGAGCTCTCGTTTTCCGACCGCTGGTCAAGGGAAACGACGACTCTGGGAACGAGATTGGGCAGCAACGAGATTCTTCCATTTCTCAGTGCCGTTGCTGAGCCATGGCTTGAATGTCGCCGCCAGTCTAGGCCTTCCCCATCTCCATCCTTGATTTCTCTCTACACAGTTCGTCGCCACGGCCCCTCCGTGGCGTCGTAAAGCGTTTTTCCTAATAGCAGACGTTTCCTAGAAGTTGCAAAACTGTACATGTATATGATTTGTCTACTCCTTGTGACTGTTATAATGCGTTCCTCTTTTTCTCATTCTTCAGAGGGCTGTGCGTCAAATACGACAGTGCCACAAGACGTTTATAGCCGCTGACCTTAAATGCAAACAGAAAACAGATATTTTAAAGGAACTTGATGTACTTGTAGAAATATTGCTATTCACGACCAGGTAATGGACATCATTTTGTGTCATGTTTCCGATGTTTTCTCTTGTTCAGTTCAGTTCAGTTTCAGTTCATTTATTTGCCTTTATAAATTATAATTATACTAGTTACAAAAAAATAATCTTGCATAAGGCAGGCAGTCCAAGAAGCTATTTTGCTTATTTAAAGGACTGCCTTTAAGAATGGAGTAAAAATATTGAGACTGTAACTAAATATATATTACAAAATTTATAATGAAACATTTCTATTGATGAGCTGTTTTGTTTTACTCTTTAAGCTTGCCGTCCGCAAGACTTGCTCACATGTTGAACGGCAAACCCAAGCTCTGAATGAGAAAAATGTCCGCTTCGTTAAAAACCCGAGAGTAAAGAGCGCAAGGAGGAAAAATAATTGCTCGCCCGAACTTCTCGCCTAGACTACCTTCAGCCACAAAGGACTAAGGAAGTCTAGAAACGATTGTTTTGGAGTCGACACGTCAATACTGCAACATCGTCTTGCGGGAAATCTGACACTTAATCACGTTAACTCTACTCCAGCACCTCTCAGTCTTAGATTATGATTGCTTGAGGCAGGAGGAAGCTATCAAAAACTTGCAGAAATGTGTGTAAACTAATCAAAATTAATGTCGAGCGGCAGCGGTACTGCGCGCGTGTCGGACTCGTACCAAGACCTTTCTCTCTGCTTCTGGAATTCTGCTTGTTGGGACCTTAAAAGCTGAGTCGCCCCCGTTTCATGTATTAATTGATTAAAAAGTAACTTTCCCATAGATCGAATGCAGGAATGACGCTTACTTATTATAACGGCGACTCTTGCTTTATCCGTAGGATTTGTCGCACGCTGGTTTTAAACCGAAAACAGAGCTCAAATGGTTCTCTTGAAGATTTACCCGCTATCAGCAAAACGGACCTTGCAAACAAGTAAGGTTTAAGTCGTGTACTGTTGAGTTATTTTGTTGTTTTTCCTGGTTTTTTTTTTTTCGTATGTTGAGGTGGGGTTGCCGATGACATTTTTGGTGGTGGAAAGGGGGACTGGGTTGGTTTTGATTTTTTCAGGTGACAAGATTCGTGACTGATCATTAGTGTTATGCACCGTGTAAAAGTTGCTTGGTCGTTGTTCTGGTTGCAGATATTTTCTCCTCCTCACACGATCTATAGATGAAAGAGGTGGATCGAGGTTCGATAATTCTCTCAACCTCCAAATGTTTTGATGAGACCGTGTATCTTTTGCTTCTATAAAGTATTTCCCAAAAACGCGCGAATCTAAGGCGTCATTTATATGAGCTCGGGTACCCAAGACAACCCTCCTCCCGAGTTACCCTGGCCAAGGTAACGTTTCGCTTATTTCTTTGCAAAAACCAGCCGATCGTTTACATTAGGATGGCAAACCAGTCTCGGAGGGCGAGAACTGGGGTAGTCTAGTTGTCTCGCCTCTGCAGGTACGGAACACCTGGCAAGCGGGACAACTTTTCTTGATGTAAACTTTCTGGCTAGCCTAACCGGGACAACTCTCTAGATTTACGATTTAAAACAGTAATTCGTATATATATAAAAAAGTGAAAATTAGCACGGCAACCCACTGTGATCGAATGACCGAGGGAACTCAAAGAAAGAGGGATATATGTACATCTGATTATTCAATACAGGTTTATGAATAATCATTCAGGGTCAACTTTGACTCGGTCTACAGAGACGTTTTTACACATAAGCACTCGATAAAGTTGCCTCGAGGGGAAGGGTTGTCTCGGGTACCCAAGACCATATAACTGGGGCATAAACGCCACAACCGCGTTTGCATACTCTCGTCTAAACATACCTATCGAGCAAAGTTATTTTAAAATGTAGAGTATATCAATAACAAGTTAATTTCTCATTGTCAGGTTGTTAGCGCTGGTGGATATCTACCAAAAGGCGTATGTGTTGCGCAATAAACAAGGAGGACTCTTAAGCGCGCTACAACTTCTTCAGAACTTCCTTCAACACTTGTTACCCGAGGACAAAAAATAACCACTCTATGAAGACTTTAAATAGCCTTGTCAAGATTTGTTGGACTGACAACTATGAATGAAAGAGTTTATTTAAAAGTATTGTCTGCTTCTGGATCGATGTAAATAACTCTTATCGCTCTGGTGATGAACAGTTCAACTTCGGAAGCGCGTCAGTTTACGAAAGAGATATTTTTCACGTTTGAAAAATCCGTGATTGCTTGTTTACAGTCATTTTGCGACGTACAAAGTTCCTTTCAATTTGAAAGAAACTTTACCAGAACATTTAACTAGCATAATAGTCAAAGACGATAACAACAACAACTTCTTGCCTGTGTAGTAAGGAAAGAGAGGAAAATAATAAAAAGTATACTCTCAGTTTTAATTGTAAGCAGCTTTAGTAAGCAGGCAGGGAGAGCTGACTCTGCCCCAGTCGCCGCTGCATTTCGTCAGCAAAGAGCGAGAAACAAAAGCGCGTTGCAACAGGCCCAGAGCACCACGGGTACCGTGTTCCAACAAAAGAGGGACGCCTGAGGATAAGGCAAGAACAAGAAGAAGGCATCAAGTGTCATGTCCTCTCCTATCTGTTGGGGATCCTGAAAAACCTTGAAGGCAAATAATCTAAAATTTACATTTTAAAGGGGCTGGAAAGCTATGCTGCAATAGAAGTATAATGACCCCTTCAAAGGTTGTTTTGGTTTTTGAGAAATGTTTATCCTACTGAGTCACCTCAAAAGACAGCAGGCCAAAGATTCGAAAAACGGCTATGTGACCAATTTCGATATATTAACACACTAAAGATGTCAGAACGAGGCTCGGGGGTATAAACCCCACAAGTCTGTAGTTATTCCCCAGAGCCTCGTACTGAAGTCTATTGTGTTAGGCTGAATTTAAATACATCGAGATTGGTCTATTTCGCTGACAAGCCCACTTTAGCTATTACACGCCTGAGAAAGTGTCACTTGGCAGAGACAGTAAAATAGGGAGGTCTATTTTGATCTTTAACTGCTATTAACTCAGTGAAGCCTGAAAGTTCTGGGCCGCGTTGTTCTAAGCCTGATTAAGCTAACCCAGGGTTATCGTGAATTGTGATTTCAGTTTTGTAACTTTTTGGTAAGGTGTTCTGCTTAGATTGTTTGCCCTTCAGTGTTGAGCTGAAGTAATCTCAAATTCTACACCAAACAGAGGTGAAAAACAAATTTAGTATCACCCAACTAGTGGACTAATGCAAACCCTGCATTTTGATTGGCTACGCTACTAGGGATGTAATAGTAATAGTCATCGAGTAGCGAAATTCGTCGGTTTTCCTTTCCTTTTTTCCTCCAAATATGTATTTCCTAAACTTGCATTTGCCAACTTTGTTATTGCCTTTTCCGTCCGACTAGTTGAGTGATACTAAAACAATAGGACCTTCGCCCTCAAGGGCCACGGGTCAATAGCCCATTCGGCTTCGCCTCACGGGCTATTGCCCCGTAGCCCTTTCGGGCTACGGGTCTAATTGTTAAATAGTGCCTCCGTTGACGCGGGTTAACGCTGACCGGCTTTCAAAAAACCCTGTCCTGTTCTATTTTCAAGGGAAAGCTATCCATAGACAACTGTTTTTATTCCAAAGTATTGGTTAAATCGCTTATTTCTGAATTTAATAGCGTTTTTTGAGAAATTTGCAATACAGTTTCGGAGCAGCGCGACAAACACTTTCGAGGTAGTCGATGCAAATGCTTTAGTTCGATTACTAGCCCCTTCAGCAATAAAATTATCAATAGGATCATCAAATGAGAGCGAGTTCACGACATTTAATGGTTCTTACACGGGGAGCACACAATCTTGCTAAGCAAATAAAGGAACGAAAAGAATGAATAGTTTACCTTTGTCTCCTGTAGTCATATCTTGTGCCCCCTTGAGGAGAAAATCGCAACTTACAAGTTCTGCGTAACACTGTAAGGCTAAACTCGTACCTGGGCCTCTTGGAGCTCTGCAGAATTTGGCGTCAGTTTTCCATGCGTCTGTCCTGACAATGAATTTCGTCAAAACATTGTCAAAGTAGTCTGCGGATCCCCTCCACGAGGCAATAGAGGGGATCCGCAGACTACTTTGACAATGTTATGACGAAATTCATTGTCAATAACAGGACAGACGCATGAAAAACTGACGTCCATTTGTTTTTTACGATAAACAAACTGTCCAGTTCTCCGCTCTCGCTCGCCGTATCGCATAAATTATCAATTCATGTGTCTGTCCGCTTATTGAGGATAAAAATTAGCCAATGAGCGTGCGAAAATTTTTGCTGTTATCGTAGAAATAAACATTCACAAGGGGGACAACTCTTTACCAAAATATTTTGAACGCACTCCGAAAATTCGCTTGAATCTCTAAATTTAGTTGCTTTCACGAAACCAAGCAAACAAAATGAGGTCGGAAGATTTTTCTACAATTTGACTGAATTTGTTTTCGAATACTTTTACGACAGTCGGAGAATTTAGTATCTTTTGCAAAGTTTTTTCGCTAATTGCTTTTTGCAATATGATCGTACCGTTACCTACATCCCAAACGCGTCATCCAGCGCGTGCTTAAGCTCCCCTCCGTCTCCCATGCATGTTTTTTTGACTGGAAAAAACTTTACAAACCCCTCCCCCTGTTCGCAGTTTTTTTTGTGCGTGCGAGGTCCCTTAATCCCCGCACGAAAACAACATGTCGAGAGCTAATACCAGGAGCGTCTTAGCGAGATTTTGCGATAACAACTAGGAGAAGAGGAAAGCATTTCGTAAAAATTTTTCACGTTAAGTTATGTGTGGGAGAGGGAGAGAAGCGCGAGCGTGCGCTGGATGACGCGTTTGGGATGTTGGTAACGGTACCGTGATCATATTGCGACAAGCGATTTGAGAAAAAACTTTGCAAAAGATGCTAAAATTTTCAGACTGTCGTATAAGTTTTTGAATACAAATTTGGTTGTAGAAGTTGTAGAAAAATCTTCCGACCTCTTTTTGTGTTTGTTTGGCTCCATGAAAGCAACGAAATTTAGAGATTCAAGCGAATTTTCGGAGTGCGTTCAAAATGTTTTGGCAAAGAGTTGCCTCCCTTGTCAATGTTCATAGCGGAGCTCCAGCGTCCCGTAGCGGAGCACCATAATTATAGAAAAAGGAACCGCATGTATGCATAGAAATGAGACCGCAAACCAAAATGCTGCCTGTATACGTAGGATCTGTACAAGATCTGATGAGCCAAAAATAGAAAGAATAACAAACAATGGTGTAAGGCTGATAGTAGCAGAACCCGTTCTGGACTTTATCGACGAGTCCCTCGGAGGAAAAATCGTTTGCACAACATGACGTCTACTCGCAAGAGGCTGTTATTAGCAAACACGACATGGAAATCTTTCTTAGACTTTTCACCGCCTGGTGTGTTTCCAAGCAACTCGTCAACTCGTCAACGACGACGCTGAGGAGGCTTACTAAGCCGGCAATGAAGTTTCCACTAAGGACATCTTTGACTGCGCCTTCTATTGCTTCATTTGGCACGCTCTTTACCTTGACTTTATCCGACGTGTCCACAATAGCCGCGATCGGCAGACGTCTGTCTTGAAGGGCGTCGTCGTTCATCTGTGAGGATTCGGCGGCAATTTTGTTGGTCATCATCTTCTGCAGAGTCTGAAGCTGCTCTAGTGTCCCTAAGTCGTTCCCTTCCTGTTGCTCCTTCATTGCATTTGTAATAGAATTCCCCATCTTAACTCCGATGTTCTGGATTGAATTAATAAACAACATAAGTCAAACAAGCATTCGCATGTCTTGATGATAAAACATAAGTTTGGGTGTGGGTATACAACAACTTACGGTGATTCCCGAGTGAAAGAACCCACCATATATTTCCGATGAAACTTGGTACGTTGATGTTACGAGACAAGGAGATATTACAGTGTAACGAACTCAACCGGAGCCACCCAACCTTTTTCTGCCAATCACAAGACGAGCTCAAAACAAAAGAATCTGAGTTCGTTCATTTCGGACCAATCACAAATGCGGGACTTGCGGTGAAAAGTTCTTTATTTCCATCAACGAAAAGACAACTAATAAATATTCACTGTTAGGTGTCACGAATTTTCAAAACTAAAACGGACCAACAACAATGCAAATTCAGACTCAATGCAAATTTGACTTATATTTACTCGACTCGACGGTCACGAAGGTTGACAGACTTACATCGTAATGTAAAATATACGTTATGTTCGGAATGACTGCGATGTTGAAGACTAAACAGACCACATATCAGTATTGGACTCAACAATACTGAAACAACGAGGGGCTAAATAAAATATTTTCGAGTTGCCTGTCATAACGGATCGCCAGAAGTTACCGCGAAGGTCCACAAAACAGAGTTTCATGACCAGCTACAATTTTGAAGGCCGATAAATTTTCACGATCTGTAACATTATTTCGAACAGAATTATTCTCATCCTTACTATAGCTATATATTACAGGTGTAGGTAATCATATGATTTAGAGTTTAATTTGGAATCAATTAGCCCTCGTGAGTTTTTACAAAAAGCTGAAATTCTCACGAGCCGCGTCGGCGAGTGCGATTTCAGCTTTTTGAAAACTTCACAAATGCAACACGTCGTTTTTATTCCGCGAATAAAAGTGTGTTCGGTAGTACGTTTCCGGGCGTTTTGTCTTCAAAATTTCTGCTGTAATCCGAGAAATATATTTGTGTTTCCTCTCCCCGTCCTGCTGTACGTTCTCAGTATATTCATCCCGTGAGTAAAATTGTGCTTATTAATGCCGTTTTGTCTTCAAAATTCCTGGCTGTCATTCGGTACATATGTTTGTGTTAACTCTGTCATCCTGGACGTTCTCGGCCGTCATTCGGTAAATATAATTGTGTTTAGTACGTTTCAAAACCAGAATTCCCGGTCCATGGGTTTACGGTAAATATATCTCTTAAACTCTTCCAGCGGGCTGCCATTCGTTGAATTCATCTTCAGCATTCGAGGCCCACATTTGGTTGATTTTTTAGCCTGTTTCTCAAAATTTTTGGGCCGCCATTCAGAACATTTCACCGTAAATAGAAGCGACACAATCCACTTTCACATTGCCTTTCGCATCAATTCCCAGTCAGATTTGACTTCATTTGTGTAATGTATGTTGATTGGCTATGTTAGTCACGTGCTTTTACCATGTGCTTCGCCAATGCAGTTTTACTGTATCCGCCATTAAAAACTAAGTTGGTTGTGCTATTGGCATGTAGTCGTCTTATTCACCCCAAAACACCACAAAGTTGGCGACGAGGATAGGATGGGGAAACATTCGACTGATGAAGGCGTCGAAGTCCAAGCAGGAGCGAGTAATCCAGTTCCACCCGGAGTTCCAACGATGGCTAGTTATTTCGGCCGCATGGATGCGTTCAATCCGAAGGAAGAAGAGTGGTTGACGTATGTAGAACGTTTAGAAATGTTTTTCGTAGTAAATAATGTCCCAGAGGATACGAAAGCAGCAAGTTTGCTTACCTTAATGGGTGGAAAGATGTATGCCTTGTTAAAAAGCTTAACAACCCCGACTAAACCGACTGAAATGCCGTTCAAGGATATTGTGGAAGTCATGGAGAGACATTTGACACCGAAACCACTTGTTATCGCCGAGCGATATAAATTCCATAAATGTAATCAAGAAGAAGGTCAGTGGATTACAGAATTTCTTGCGAAGTTGCAGAAACTTGCTGAAACATGCGAATTCGGAAACTACCGAGATGAAGCCCTGAGAGATTCCAAAGCAACAAGACGGAAATTATTAGGTGAAGCAGAGTTTAGTCTAAAGAAAGCAGTAGATATCGCCGTGGGGATGGAGTTAACCGATAAAGAAATTAACCAGTTTTCCAATGATAAACAAGTTAACAAGGTTGAGTCTCAAGAATGTTTCAGATGTGGCAAACAAAATCATTCACCAGATAAGTGCTTCCACAAAAATTCAGAGTGCCATATTTGCAAGAAAAAGGGACATATTAGCCCAAAATGCCCCGAGAAAAGGAAGGGAGTTACTTCCAAGGAAGACTCTACAAAGTCTGCGATTAAAAATAAGCCCAAATCGAAGAAGAAGAGCAAAGATGCTAAATTTAAGAAAAAGAAGAGAAATTCTAAGATCAAGTTTGTTGACACTCAAGAGGAAGTTAGTTCTGATAGTGAAGTTTCTTCAGATAAGGAAGAGAATTCCCATAGTGATTGGCCCATGTTTACTGTATCATACTCCTCAAGGAGTAAAGCTGATGCAATTGTGGTATCGCTGAATATTAATAACATTCCATGCCAATTAGAATTGGATATAGGAGCATCTGTGACTGTGATACCTGAACATATGTGGAGAAATCAGTTAGGTACCATGCCTTTACAAGAGTGGGACGTGACTTTGAAAAGTTATTCTGCTCATGGCATACCTGTCATAGGTGAATCCACTGTCCGTGTCCAATACAATGCCCAAGAAGCTCATTTGCCCGTAATTATTTCTAAAGGGGATGGAGTTGCCTTAATGGGAAGGGACTGGCTGTCTACACTCAAGTTAAATTGGAAAGCAATTAGCCAAGTGTACCAAACCAACTTTCCCAAACCTAAGTTAGAAGATCTGGTTCAACAGTACCCAGCACTATTTGGTGGTAAATTAGGAACCATTAAAGGAGTTACGGCTAAGCTCGTGGTTAAAGAGAATGCAACCTCGCAGTATTTTAAACCACGCTCCGTATCTTATGCGCTCAAAGATAAAGTGGCCGCTGAGCTGAGTCGACTGGAGAAAGAAGGAGTGTTGAAGAAAGTGGAAAGTTCTGACTGGGCAACACCTATTGTGCCAGTGCTCAAGCCAGATGGAATGATCAGAATTTGTGGAGACTTTAAGTATCCAATGCCCACACCGGAAGAGCTGTCCAAGCTCAATGGGGGAGACATGTTTACGAAGTTAGACCTTAGTAACGCGTACCAACAGGTAATTCTTAATGAGGAATTGCAGCCTTATGTTACCATAACGACTCATTTAGGACTGTACCGGTATACCAGGCTTCCATTTGGCATAGCAGCCGCACCAGCAATTTTTCAGCAAATCATAGACAAGCTGTTAAATGATTTAATTGTCACTGGTGAAGATGAGGCTCAGCATGTCAGTAATCTACATAAAACACTCGCAAAGCTGGAAAGGTGTGGAGTAAAGCTCAAGAAGTCAAAGTGTGCCATCATGCAAACCCCAAATTGAGTATTTCGCCTTTATAGTAGACCGCCATGGAATCCATCCATCGCCCGCCAAGGTTAAGGCGATACTTGAAGTGCAAGAGCCCCAAAATAAAACTGAGCTACAGTCTTTTCTGGGTTTGCTTAACTACTACCGGAAGTTCATTCCAAACATGTCTACCCTGGCGAGTCCGCTCAACCAGATTCAGATTTTGTTTTTCAGATTTTTTATTATTATGCACTATTTACAAAATATAACATTATCAACATTTACAGAAATTACAAGAAATACAAAATAAAGAAATTAAACAATACATATCCATAAAAATTGTGCTCAGTGACCAAAGTAGCATAAGCTTTCGTGTTGGTCACTGACACGTACAAAACAATTAGCATGACACATCAATTAGTTACAATAAAAATAGAAATTATATACAGATCATAGATAAGCTAATATACAGGTTGTTCAGAAGATTGCATGTTTAAAAGGTATAGTTTATATTGATTACAGAAGGAAGTGTACGGCAGTCTTTTAATATTTGTTGGAATAGTTTCCCAAAGTTGAGATGAAACAAAAGCGAAAGTAGAGGTCCCATAATTATTATTTGCTTTTGGCCTATGAAAATTTAATTTAGAGGCAAATCTGGTATTGTAGGTGTGTATCTCAGAGGCTCGCGTAAGTTATCTATGGAATATTGTTGAGATGTTTGTTGAGCCGTTTAGAATTTTACGCGTAAAGAGAGCAACTTTAAGTTTGTACACATTTTCAAATTTAAGAATTCCTAAAAGATTGTAATATGGTGTAGCACTATCTCTGCTATGGGCAAAGAACATGCTTCGCACACATTTATTCTGCTTAGTTAAGATTCTACGTAAATTAGTTTTACATGCGCTACCCCAGGCTATGGCTGCATAGGATAAGTATGGATATTCAATGTATGAAGATCTACAAAGTATCTTAATTTGTCAATAATTGCTATATTTTTTGCTAATTTATTGTTAATGGGTTGAGTCTGCGGCCCCCATTGTAAATTTTGATCAATGTAAATACCTAGATACTTAATTCCAGTTTTATGAGCAATGTTAGGAATATGAATATACGATCTTAATCTTGTAGACGAGATTACCATGTAGGTAGTCTTAGCAAAATTTATAGATAGTTTTTTGATATTACAATACTTGAAGACAGAATTCAATTCTTCATTCATAATGGACTCAAGATGTAGCAGGTTATCACTTGTAAAAAAATATTTGTATCATCAGCAAATATACGAAACGATAATTTTTTAGAGCA
>CM042750.1:4135795-4138295 GCA_022496165.2 Catalaphyllia jardinei
TTTTGCCAAAGGATTATTCTTACTCACCTCCTAAAGCAAAGGATTACCCCATATCACCTCCAGCAAAGTTAGAGCAAACCCAAACCAAAGAACCTGTACCTGAGGCAACCAGTGCCAAAGACTACCCTGAGGCCCGGAAACAAGCAGTTAAATCACCAGTTAAACCACCCCAGCGTTACCCACAACGTGTTAGAAAGCCGCCCAAGCGTTTAATTGAAGAGGTTTGATATTTGTTGAACTTTATTGCACATTCTGAACAATGGACATTTTGTTTGAAAGTTTTGTGGAACTTTATTGAACATTCTGGACAATGGACGATTTAGTCTAGGAACGTTGTTTACATTGTCTCTAGTTTATTTACTACTTTTTCCTTAAGGAAGGGAGGAGTGTAATGTATGTTGATTGGCTATGTTAGTCACGTGCTTTTACCATGTGCTTCGCCAATGTAGTTCTACTGTATCCGCCATTAAAAACTAAGTTGGTTGTGTTATTGGCATGTAGTCGTCTTATTCACCCCAAAGCACCACAATTTGTATTTGGTCCGAGATGAACGAACTCCGATTCTTTTGTTCTGAACTCGTCTTGTGATTGGCAGAAAAACATTGGGTGGCCCAGGTTGAGTTCGTTACACTGTAAGATCCCACGTTGTGGCCGGTATTCTGTAAAACGTCATGCGCTCAATAGCACTTTCAACCTGCTTGAAGACAAACATATAATTATTTTCAGAGGCAACATGAAAGGTACCAGTACAAATAAACAAATTTAAGCTAAACAACAGTTCAAAGCAAAATAACTATTTTCATATAGACAGGATTAACTTACATGGATCCTCAAGTTGGCAATCTTCCTTGACACGACTACCTCCTTACCTCGCAGCTGGTTCTTTCCTTTTGTAAAAGAAGAGATAACCAAATTTGCCCTTCTGCAAAGAAGTTGCTCTTTGATGAGGAAACCACGGTCAGCCATTACCTGGATAAGTCGGAGAAGACAGCATGTCACATCAAGGTTTTTCATATGTATGCATGTCATCTCAACGGTTACATGTACCTGTTGTTAGGTACCTGATCATCATATTTCTGGAGGTCTAAGAAACCACTGCTAATTGTCAGCTCTTTGTCTGAAACTCGTCCACCCCAACATTTGGACAGGAACACGGGTGTTATTCCAACAAGGAACTTTATAGTGTTGTGGTGCTTGTAATTTGAGTATGTGATGTTACGAGCAAGTGAATTTGATGGACTTTTATGAACTTCTGAACAGTCAATTATCACCCTTGTCTTTTGACATGCGCGGGAGTGCTTGAAGACTTTTGCATATTCTTAATGCTAGCATCTTTTCCTGGCCAGACAATTAAGAACCTCAGAGCCTTAGCAATCACAGGCAACCCTTGCACAAGAAGGGAAGTGACCTGATTTTCCTTAATTTCAAACCTGATATGGAAATAAACAGTAATGCTATGAAATCAGCTGCACAGGATGTTAATAACCACTGTTCTCTTCTTAGTGATGAATGCACTGTAATATCAAGTCAAACCATTGAATGATGTCTACCAATAAATTTACACACTTTGCTTAATTTCCTATCTGAAACTTACTATTCAATGCTGGAGGCAATTGAAAGTATTGTGAAGAATTCAACTTTATATACTTGCCGATATGCTAAGTCTTTGTTTTCCAGCGCAAGTCGTAACTTCCTGAGGATCAACAACACCTTGTCTGCTGGCGGCAAATTCGTACACAGGCTTGGGAGCCTATAGATTGCCAGACTTACAACTCAGTTGAAAATCAAGATACTTCGAATGCCTGAAGAAAGTAAGATTATCAGTTCCTTAGCAGTTTCTTGTAATAGGAAAAAACAGTTTCTAACATTCAAACTCTAAATTTATTACTTTACCAGTGAAGAACTTCAGCTTTTTTTTATCCAGGTTAGAAACTGTAAAAGCCTTTTTATCTAATTGGTTCCTAAGAGCCATGTTTTCTTTAGAAAGTCATAAACACTCTTGGGTAACCCCTTGACTACCAAGGGGTCTCCCTTTGACGAGTAAAATCGTCTGGCGTTAGACAGAGTAAAATCTATAAGTACGTCCTTGGTAGTAAAGGGGTTAAGGGAGATGTTTTTTTTTAAATATGTTGCTGTCTCTTTGAGGGTAGTATTCTCAGTCTTTAGGTAATAATTTGCAGCATTAAGTCTCTTAATTTCTTTATCGCAGTTGCAAGATTTAGTCTCATTTTGATAACGAGGATATGGAATTGCCTCAACTTGAGAATCTGCAGTCAATGTTAAGCTTGTATTGTCTGAGGATGAATTTAAAAATATATTGACTTGCACTTGGCAATGATGAAGTGGCTACATTATCTGATGGAAAAAATAAACATGTCACTGAAGAAATGAATTGGGATTTGCTTTCACACCCTTTATCAGTCAGCTTCTGTCGTTTCAGCTGTCGTTGATATCGTTCCATTGTCTTTAAGTTATCATCTTTACAGGCATATCCCATGTT
>CM042750.1:4143295-4155172 GCA_022496165.2 Catalaphyllia jardinei
TATTCTTAAGTATTAATAATGGCGCGTTTAAATTATAGATTTGTTTGAGAATGATACTCAAGACGATACTCCATGTGTTGAGAATGATTTTATAGTTTTTATAAGACGATATTCCATCTGTTGAGCTTTGAGGTGAAAAAAGTGATTGAGCCTCTCAAATATTGAAAAGTGAAACAATTTTTGATTATTTTTTTTATATATTTATTGATCCTTTATGGCTTGGGCATTTTTCATGTGTTTCTTTGTCTTAAGATGGCTCCATTTTCCAGCTAATGAGTAATCATGATCACCACATATGGAGCATCGCCATTCTTTATTCAACATGTAATTAGTCTTATATGGTCTATTTGCTTGCTTTCTTTCTTCTTCACTGAAATATTTTTTCGGTCTTCCCATTCTATATTAATGCTATATATAATATATTTTTATGTGAGTTTATAGTGCGTTTAAATCCTTCATAGGAATCCAACTGTTGAAATCATCACTGTATCCCTTCCACTTCACCAAAGCTTGTTTCTTCTTATAATCTCTGCGAATGACTTTATCAATGCGGAATACATACTGTTTGGCTTTTAATAATCCAGGTTCATAGAAACTCCCTTGAATATCTTCACCTCTGAGATCTTTCACTTTGTATGTTATTGGATTAGTGTATTGGATCTTATCAACTGTGAACATTTCTTCTGTCAAATTTGGTGCGTAACCCTTATCAAACACATTCCGTTTATACTTAGATATTCGGACCTGATCACCTATTTTGAATTTTGGTTTCTGTTTTAATGTTTCCATATCACCATATAGATTGAAGTAAACTGTACCCTCATTCTTTTTCTTTGTTGCCTCAACCGGTGTCATTTTTATGTTTGAATGTTTTGTGTTGTTGTATTGTTTTACTAGTTTAGGTAACATGTCTAGATACATTGTATTACCTTGAACTGTGAACTGTTTCCACATTTTGGATTTAATTGTCCTATTCCATCTTTCAACTACTGATGACTTCTCTTCATTCTCAGTTGAGTACATTTGTATCCCATGTTTCTCTAATAGGTCTTTCACATGTTTGTTATAGAACTCTTTTGCCTTGTCAACCCATAGATATTGTGGTTTTCTGCCTTCCTTGAATATTTTTTGAATGCTTCAGTGACAGATTCGCCTTTCTTATCCTTCAATGGAATGATCCAACCATATTTGCTGAATGCATTAATAACCATTCGAAGATATCGGTAACCTTTGTTCCATTTACTGAACTGTTGCATTTCAACTAGATCACTTGCCCATATTTCATCAATATGATTTGTGATTACACGCCGCCGAGTGAAGTTGCGTTTTATGGGTGTATGTAACTCATCTGCTAATTTTTCTTGCCAGTTTTCCTCACATTTTTTATTTGTGATGATAATGTATCCTTGCTGAAAACACCTCTGAAGTATTTTATACCAAGTTGTTTGAGCCAATTTTTCAGATTATAATTTGATAATGGTTTGTTTATTAAATAGCTCCTATCAATGGAATGCTGTTGAAAGGACTGTTTGGACCTAGAAGAAGCCATTTCCTTTCTTTTTTGGGGCTTTCTTTTTTTTTTACCAAGACCAATCTGGTTTGGGTAGTCATCCCAACTACCAAAGAATGGTGGTGGTTGATATGGCATCCTCATTCCATGATTTCCACCATCCTTTTTCATATCCATTTTGGGAACATATACAGGGATGGTTCTTCTTGGTCTTGATTTTTCAACATGCAAACCTCTACCAGTCAAAGCTTTCAAGACCAATGGAATCCCAATACTAGCCGGTAAAGTACCAAGGAAACCACCTGATTGTTTTTTTGTTGGTTTTATATGGACACCAGAACCTGATTGAAGGGCAGCAACAATGTCTTCCTTCTGCTTATTAGTCAAAAGATGCTTGTTTGCAATTAACTTGTCAATCTTATTCTGTGGTATAAGAAATCCTCCTTTCTGTACCCCATCTCCAGATATCTTTTTAACAATTTGGCTTGCACCTGCGCTGGTTGCTCCTGCTAAAGCTGCCAATCCCATTGTTTTGGCAATGGTTGGTCCAAATGCACGCGCAAGAGCCAGAGCAGAGGTTAGTAAACTGCCACCAACTTGTTTTCTAATATTTGTCTTTGACAGCTTGATATCCATACCTTTATTCTCTTTCCGATTCTTCTCCAATCTCTTCTTTACCATCGCTGGGACATATAGAGTGTCATTCCCACGAAGAGAGTCATTCGTGAGCCTAATAACAATAGTTTCTCTTTTACGGTAAGCATCACTGATATTCTTCTTCTGATTTTCTGATAGTTTCACATTTATTTCAAAAAGCTTAGTCATTTTTAGTATATAATATATGTTATATAATTTTATGATTATAAAAAATATATGAAATAAGGGGTATATTATTATCAAAAATTGAATTAGATTTATGTTTCTTTTGACCTCAGTATCATTTTACCATCAATATTTCTGTTTTCAACATCTTGTTCATAGAGGACAAGTGCCTTTAAGATATAGTCAGCATTGGCAGGACCACTCAGTTCATATTTGAAAGTTAATTTGGTCATGCCATCTATGATATGCAATGGTTGATTTGTCAAATCAAAGTAAATGAATGGAAAAATATTTTTGAAATTGGAGCTATTAAGGAGAGTATCACTATCGTATTCACTGTTGGCATGAACATATTTCAAAACATCTCGGAATACACGTGATGGTTCCTCATTTGGTTTGTATTTAACATTTGGATATTCTGTTCCATTTCCCACTTCGAGATGGCAACTGGTTAAATTCTGATTAGCGGGATGGAAGGTGTTATACAAGAATACATTCATTGTCTGGTTGTTGTCAGATGCCGCAATTAAAAATGAAAACGAAAACATGTCTTGGTCTGTTGATTCCTGTTGTAATACGGAAATTTCCTTCCTGTTGTCGTGTTTGATTCATTGAGATTACCCTTTCACGAAGATAGGTCCATCCTCTTGTAACAAGATATTTTTCCATGTACAATGACTGTCCCATTGCATTAAATTTCATACGAGGGATTATCAACTGAAGTTTGGTAATTATCAATCGGTGATTAGCTCCTCCAGTACGCCATACAAGGTTATTATCTTTTTCAAATTCAAGTTCTAAGTCCATTCGAGAATTTGGAAGAATTTCACCACTAAGACTCTCAAAAAAGCTATACCGATTGAGTTGTATTTCCATATTCACCTCGGGTTGTTGATTGGCTTGTGGGGCAACAAATTGTGCATGTCTTAAAGCATAACCTCGATTGTAAGTGGGTTCTCTTGCCGCCTTAGCACCAGCATGAGCAGCAAATTCAAAATGTTGAGCGTATCTTGATGTGTCCAAATAAAATAACTCATTTGTTCCTTGACTTTTGGAATAACCTACAGAATATTCAAGTAAGTTTTTGATATTTGTTGCATGGTTGGCATCATTACATTCATAAACTTGAACACCGTTCATCTTGATTATCAATCTTTTAATTAAAGAGAAGGAAGAATTGACCATCCCAATCGTATTATCAACCGCGTTACCATTGGCACCCCTAATATCAGATCCATCCAACAATGAATTTATTTTGAAATCAACATTAAATCTGGCATTATACCAATCAAAAGGAGTTGATTCTCCGGTATTATCAGCGACAGATTTAATATTATTTCTAGTTTGTTGTTGATTATCTGCGGGATTTATGGCCAATGCGGAATCAGGTTCGAAATATACATCTTCATATCTTTCTAAGTACTTCGGATTTCTGTAATTCATTATATATTAATATATTAGATAAATTTCCTTATTCTAAGCTTTCCACCTGAAAGTATTTGATTTATTCTATCATTTACCTCCTGTTGGGTTAATACTTTGGATTTTGATGCTGATATATTCGGTTGAATCATGACTGATGGAACTGATGTTCTATTATCGCTTAAAAGTTTTACTATCTTATCACCAGCCTTTTTGTTAGTATATTCACCAGTTGCTGCTTTTTTTGCTGCACTTTCGGCTAATTTCTTTCCAGTTCTTCTAAGGATTTTACTTCCAACTAACTTGTAAACATCGCTTAGACCTTTACCGTAAATATGTTTATCGTATGTATGTTCATCGTATATATGTTTTTTGACATACTTACCCATTTCTGGATCATACCGTAGTTTGAATTCACACTGTCTTATCATATATTATAAGTTAGATTATTATTATGTTGATCGAATGAAAACTTCAATATACCAATCTATCCCATTCAAATTAATAGGAATCCCGGAAGAATCAGTGACATAAAACCGCATTGAAGATATAAAATTAGTTGATAATGGATTGTATGCAAGAAAATGACGTTTGTAAGTGAATGGAAGAGATCTGACAAGATTCTCAACTGGGATGACGGCAATTGTACTGGAAGATTCACCATCAGTGATGCTATCTGTTACTTGATCACAGTTGATATGTATCTCATCTACTCCTCTTGTGATGTCGGGGAGATTTTTTCCATACTGTGTGCTATCAATTATTTTTTATTCAAAGCCAATCAGTTTTCCGAAATCTGTGTTTGTAAGATCCAATCGATAATTCTCATTTAATTCAACAAGTACTCGATATGTGGATAAGATAAAATACAGATTGATGCCATACTTTTCTTCATTACCATCTTTGATAACATGCTTTTTATCCTTCATGTACTTTTTAATGTATTCATCAATGTCATCATAGCTGTACATTCCGTCAACAAATGTGATTGTTTCCCAATTTACACCTTTATCTTTACTGTATTTTATTTTATTGTTTCCATATGATTGTCTGATGTTATACCAACTGTAGGTCATAGATATTGTTCTGACAGCGAGTTCATGATTCATATCATAAGATAGTGAGATGGGATTTTTGAATATAGTGGTGAAATCATGACTCAAACTTACACCATGATTTTGTCTGTTTTTTGATGAAAATCGTAATAAGAATTCACTCATATATCAATATATTACATATTCTTTGATGATGTCATTCATTTGTTTGTTATTTATAACATCCAATTTATTTAACATGTGTACTATATTCACAAACTCTTCTCTAACATCACTGCTGTCGTTTCCAGCAGACATAGATCCTCCAAGTAGTTCAAGACATGAAAGTAAATCTTGTGGATTATTGTAGTAGATCACCCCACTTCCCCGTTTTGAATACTTCTTGGAGGATCTATGTATTGGTATTTCACTCAGTCTATTAAGATCATTGAACACGGATCTTGGTAGTTGAGAGTAGTTCTTTCTACTGTTGAATCTTTTTGTTAGAAGATCAAGTGTGTCAAAGTCAGCTTGTTTGTCATATACTTTCTGGCCGTTTTTATAAGCCTCAACTTTTAAATTTCCATGCAATTTAATAGGATCAATGACCAGACCACCATACTGTCCATTTTTCGATATCTTGTAAGCATTTCTCTTTTTTTGTGTGTAGATGCCTTCACCCATATATTTTGGGGCTTCTTTTATATTGTTTAATCTCACCAAATAATCTTTGAGGTATGGTATTTCTGTTTTATTTCCATTATATGTTGTAAGTTGCCTTTTTGTCAATTTTTAAAAGGTTTACCCTGTTTTGTTGAATTTTCTTCAATGTATTTTTCATTTCGTTTTATTTTACCATTCACATTATCTATAAATGAGTTTGGATCTAAACCTTTATTTAAAATTTCAGATGGTAAAGGTAACTTTTGTGATTCCAATAGGTTTTTATATTCATCTGTAATACCTTTATCTAAATTTATAATTTTAGGTTTCTCTTTACTTGTGCTTGTTTCAACCTCTTCAACATCTTCAACCGCATCTTGAAATTTATCTTCACCTTCATCTTCAACTTGATCTTCAACTTCATCTTCACCTTCGTGATGAACCCAATCTAACTCCGGCAATTTTTTACCATCATATGTTAAAGACTCCATAGGTTTACCCTTAAATTTAAGAGCTTCGGCTATTTTTTCTTGATTTTCTTGCAATTGTTTTGATGAGTTTATCCTGTCTTTCGTTAATTTTTTCATTGGTTTTTTTCTCTGACTTCTTTTTTGTATTCAATATAAGGTTCAAGATTTTCCATTGTACCGAGTTGATAATTCTGTTTTTCTTTTTGATGAGTATTGATGATTTCATGGACTTTTTCCATCTTATTTCTGGATTTAATTTCATTATTGAGAAGACTTTTAATTCTATTGATATCCATATACTGATATGTTATATTATTCTCAACTTATCTCAACTTATCTCAACTTATCTCAACTTATCTCGATTTGTCTGTGCTTTTTGTGTTTTGGGTATTTTACTCAGTCTATTGAGATCATTAGACACAGATCTTGCTAATTTAGAGTAATTCTTTCTGCTATTGAATCGTTTTGTTAGAATATCAAGTGTATCAAAGTCACCTTGTTTTTCATATACTTTCTTGCCGTTCTTGTGAGCTACAACCTTCAAATATCCATACAGTTTTGGAAGATTGATAACTAAACCACCATATTGTCCTTTTTGTGATTTGTTGTATCTTTCCAAACCTTCTCCAACTTTATCTTTTGATTTTAGGTCTTCTTTATCTTGAACCACTCTTTTTAATTCTTCAAATAAGGGTGGTGTGTTAAAAGCTGCCCGTTCTTGTTGTGGGGTTTTTCTCAGTTTCACCCCTTTTTTTATTGCATCCAAAAAGGGGTTTTCAGACACAAATTGTTCTTGTTGTTGGGTTTCTTTCAGTTTCAGCCCTTTTTTTATTTCATCCATTAATTTTTGTTGGGGGTCGGACACAACTCTTTCTTGTTGTGGAGTTTTTTTTCAGTTTCGTCCCTTGTGTTATTTCAGCCAATAAGTCTTGTATGCCAGAGGGTGATTGATTCGATTGAGACTGTGAAGGTGGTAGAGTTAGAGGTGGAGGCGGTGGAGGTTGTAGAATCCTTGGAGGTTGTTGAGGTGGTGGAGGTGGAGGTGGAGGTGGTAGGGGAAGTTCTGAATAAGACAATGAAGGTGATAAGGAAGATAATGGAGAGGGAGGAGCAGTGAGGAAGGATTCTCTTTCTTCAGCTTTTTGAAAAGATATATTTTTAATAGATTCGACAATTCGTCTTTGATTTCTTGCAACTGTCTAATGATTTCACCCAGTCTTTCATCGTTTTTTTCATTGGTTTTTTCTCTGACTTCTTTTTTGTATTCAATATAAGGTTCAAGATTTTCCATTGTACCGAGTTGATAATTCTGTTTTTGTTTTCGATAAGTATTGATGATTTTATGGACTTCATTCACCTTATTTCTGGATTTAATTTCATTATTGAGAAGACTTTTAAATCTATTGATATCCATATACTGATATGTTATATAATATAATTGTATATGGAAATACCAAACTATGACAGTGGTTATAAATCAAATAATGATTTCAAACAATTGTATGAATATATGCCGAAAAACACATTTAGGATGCTTTTGGCTGGCAATTCTGGATCAGGCAAAACAAATTTATTGAGTCATATTTTACAACATCCATTGATCTATTATGATCAGATCCATTTGTATGCTAAAAATCTGGATCAAGATAAGTATATAAATTTAATTAATAAAATGAATGGAATAAGTGAACATGTTCGTTACCCAGTTTTGGGTAAAAAAAATCAGGGCTTCAACGGTATTCGAACCCATGACCTCCGCGATACCGGTGCCATGCTCTACCAACTGAGCTATGAAGCCACACATTGGGAGCAAGGTCAATTTATTGAGTTCATATCTCCCGTAAGGAGTGAAATGATGTAAAGTGTATATGAAATAATTCATATTTGAACTGCGCTTGTAGATGCAAGTGAAGTATGATCCTCGCAGTAAATTTTCCAGGCTTCTTCTTTCCAATTGCTTAAATTGATGGAGAAATAGCAAAAGTCAATGTTGATACTATTGTCTTGAAACTAGATGGAAGTAAAGCCATGACTGGTAATTTAGATATGGGTATGAATTATATCCTCTCTGTGGATAATTTAGATGATTATAAGGTTGATGATGCTTTGGAAGTCTGAATGAAAATTTTCTCAAAATAGTGGATTAAGACGGTAAAGAATATTATGATCTCAAACAGAATATAATAAAAAACTGTGAACCTTACTATGATGGACTTTTTGCTAATCCTAATGACATTGTCGGCAAAGCTTATGTGGATGTTGTAATCAGTAAATTACCAAACTCTCCCACAAATGTCTTAAAATTAAATGGAAGCAAAGCAATGACAGGTGCTCTGAATATGGGTAATAATGATATTGATAATCTAAAGACCATTGTTGAAGACGATGGCGAAAATCCAAATTATGATCAAATAAAGCATAAAGCAGTTAATTTTGAATTGTTGAAGAAAACACGTGATTACGTAATGCGTGAAATAACAATCAATGAATCAGATCTACTTCCAAAAGATGGTAGTGAGGCTATGGAAGGTGATTTAAATATAGCCAATCACAGTATCATTAATCTCAAACATCCATAACCATCAGACAGTAGCCATGCAGCTTCTGTTAATTTTGTTAACAAAACTGTCAATGATAGTAATACAATCATAAATGGTATAATTGATAAGAAAATAAAAGCGTCTGAAATACATTCCATAGAGTCAATCAATAAAGAAAATGTCTTCAAAAGAGTGATGGATAATGATGAGTTCAAAGAAGATGATTATGATATTCATAAAATTGGAGTCCAGAATAAATATTTTCATTCAGTAAACAAAAAGACTTATGAATTCAAGATTGATTATGATTCCAGTATTGGTTATTACAGCAACAGACTATCAATTGATTTGGTATATTTACCAAAAGGTTCTTATACAATGGTTTATAAAATGTATGTAGAAGATGGTATCACCATCGATGAAATAAATGCGTCAAGTGGAACTCTCTCTGTGGGAAAGATCAATTCCAGAATAGATGGAACTAAGACACGAAGTACCATCCATTTTTCAAAAAACATCATCTTTCCCAGTTTTGATGATTTAGATATTGACATCAGATTAAAAGGTAAAACCAATTCTCAGACAACCATTTATGTTGTTGTATATGGTGTCGCTGGTACTCAAAATGATGTATCAATAGGTTTATGGGATCGTCTCTACTATTTCGATGATAATTACTTAAAATTTGAGTTACCAATCGACATGGAGAACAAAAAGATAACTGGAGTTGCTGATGGTACTTTTGACGGTGATGCTATCAATAAAAAACAATTAGATGCTTTAAAAACCACACCAACATATTATTATTACACAAATGAATTACAGCATAACAACTTAGGAGAAATCAAGTTCAAAGGTTTCAATAAATACCCTTTCACTGCTTCTAATAACAGTGAATATATTCGGACAGCAATCAGTGGTTATTATCATATAATCTATACTGATTCTCATAAAGGAGCATCCAACACATTCAAAATCAAGGATTCATCTGCTGATAAAGGTTTATTTTCTCTTCGTCTTAATACTAAATCAAAATGGACACCGCTAATAATAAACGCAGTAATTGAAGTCAATACCAATTCTTATTTGACATTTCTTATGAATGATGTGAATACCATTCTTGATGGAGCAGGATACAGCACATTTTATATAAAATATTTACACGCTTGAACCAAAATATCTAAATAATATATATATGAAAGAGTCGCGAAAAAGCATATTCAACTGGAATCATATTTCAGATGAATTAACAGAAGAACAGGTTGAAGAATTAAAATCTGATACTCCTGGGTTCAAACCATTTACTAAATTAAAATCTTACTACCAAGCATATCACAAAAAGTGTTTTGCTTACAAGCTGGCATTGAAACGTTTCAAAGAATGGAAAATATTGGGGAATTCATTATCAATCACATTTGCATCTGGAGGTTTAGCAAGCAGCATAGCGACTGGTGGTATCAGTTTGATTGCAATCAGTACAGCAGCACTTCTGATTCGAGGTTGGATGAAGCATAAAGCCCTTGATCTCAAGATCCAAAATTGTACTTATGCTTACCAAAGCTATCAACATCTTCTGAATGAGATAAAGGATATGATGAGAAGTGGAAATTACAATTCATCTCAAATTTATAATACAATGAAGAACATTGATGATTATGTGACAGACAACAGTCCCATTATTGATAAGTATCTCAGTAAATACGATGAAAAATTCACTTGTTAATTATCAACTGGATTCTGTCACCTATCAATGATATCACCTTTTCCCAATATTGTTTATAATCTTTCAATTTTCTCTTTGATTTCGTCACTTTGATATCATTGTGAGGAAGTCCGATCATCTTGAATAATTGCTTTATAATAAATCTAATACTGATCATCCGTTTACGTCCATCATCAACCTTATGTAGAACACTACCAATCTCAATAAATAATTTATGGATCTTCTCTTTTTGTTGATAAGTCAATTGGACATCATTCTCATAAGATATACTATTTATCACATTCTCAATATGGTATTTCCTATGATATACTGATTTTTTTCGTATCAAATGCATTTTATCATAGAAGTTGAAGTTCTCTGTGACAAAATCATAACCATGAACTAAACC
This sequence comes from Catalaphyllia jardinei, assembly GCA_022496165.2. NCBI lineage: Eukaryota > Metazoa > Cnidaria > Anthozoa > Scleractinia > Caryophylliidae > Catalaphyllia > Catalaphyllia jardinei. Next base: position 4,153,868 of record CM042750.1, read on the forward strand.
ACAATTCAAACAAGTATTCATACCATTTACAGTTTCCACAACCTGTTCACTACAGCATCGCTCAACCACTTTATCAACTTCTACTAATTGTTGATCACAAATAATACAAATAAGCTCTCCATTGTTGATCAATTCATTGTGAATATCACTGTCACACGTTATCTCAATAACACAGTCACACTTCATCTATATATTAATAAAAGATTTTATTTTTATATATTAAACCCGATTTTCTTTAAAAAATTTTATAAGTTTCATTTCCATCATCTCACGCTCCTCAGAGGTATAATGATATTTACATATATGTATTAATGGATAAGCATGATCATTACAAAACTTACCACCACAATTACATTTCAAAGGAAAAACTCCACATTTTTCATCACAAAAATCACACCTTTTCTCGAATACCTTTTTGATTGATTTCATTATAATAATATATTGGATTAATAAAAAATAATGATCCAAGGTTTTGGTTCCAGACCGATGTCCCGGGTTTTGGTTTGATTCAGATTTTATATTTCTAAAATTTGAATCCGATTTTTGGTTTATATTTGTTTCAATATTTGGATTATGGTTTGGAAAATTGATTTGATGACAAAGTTTGAAAAGTGGGCTAGAACCGCTAACTACTATACTACTAGTAATGGTCTAGCTTACTCATAAACCTTTTTAGCGAAGTTTCTTCCTTTAGAATGTTTGGCAAATCATTTCAGATTTTTGCTCCGGTAAATGCAAAGCTGTTTCTGTAAAAATCTACTTTTGGGGAGTGCAAGATTCATTCTGGAAGATCGCAACCCATAATCACGAAAAGAGGCGCTATGAGTAAACATTTAAGACAGGTACGGGGGAGTGAGACCAATCAGTATTTTAAACATCAAAATGGCTTTCTGGCGTTTTCCCATCGTTTCTAACGTCATCCAGCCTAATTCACAAAGCTTATCACTAGATCTTTGTAAATAGGAAGCAATGCAACGATATGTAAAGTAGGGCTCAATTATTGACCTGTAAATGTCAATTAGGTTTTCTGTTTTTTAAAAAGGTTTAACCCTTCTTAGAACACTCAAGTTGCGGATACCCTTCTGTCTTATACTTAGCATGTGGTTATCCCAAGTTAAATATTTATCGATGTCTACACCAAGGCATTTGACAGATTTAACTTTCTCCAATTCGGTGTCTAACAAAGAAAGAGCAATATCCTCTTGCAGGCTCGCTACTCTTTGTCTTGATCCTATAACCATAAAATCAGATACATTGGCCTTGCTCCCAATGTGTGGCTTCATAGCTCAGTTGGTAGAGCATCGC
>CM042750.1:4188820-4191320 GCA_022496165.2 Catalaphyllia jardinei
CTGTTACATCATTTGTGTTCATAGTGCTACGCGGCACAACATTCATAGACATGCTAGAGAGCCTGTTCACAGACTACACACGTACTTATTTAAAGATAAATAGTGTTTTTAGAAACTCAGTGAAATGTACATGAAGCGAATAAATCAATTCAGTTCATTTTATCCCGATCCATGCCACAGTGTTATATAAAACTGATTACATCTTCGACAGTGTCCATATTGTTTATTCGTTCATTGCTTCGAAAAAAAATCAAGCGCGAGCTTCTAGAAGTAAAGTCGTTATGCACTGATCAGCCAAATTTTCCAAAAGAGATGGCTACTTCATATCTATCGAAAACCAGAATTGGTGGCTTTCACGTCACGCAAGTAAGCTTAATTATCACGCAAGTGGAAAATAAAATCGCTTAACATTCAATAAATTTAGTCAAGAAATTGAAACATCGTAGAAGAGTGATAAATAAACAACGTGCCAAAGTTTCGGGGATATGCGATATTCCGAATTCGAGTTATTCGGCAAAAGGTATCTCTGAAAATTATGGTGTTTAGTATGGACACGCCACGTTGGAGCAAGTCTGAGGGACTCCAACAAGGCGGCCGGAAACCAGTGGAAACATCTGGAGTTTACTTTGGCTCTCTCAAAACGTTTATTCTCTCTGTTAAACTTGCAAACATTTGAATAGGCACCTCTTTCAACGTACTGGTTACTCAGAACTCGAAAACATAAGGCGAATCGATATTTTTGTGCACATAACATGTTACCCACAAACAATGCCGATGCCGCGCAATGTGAAAAAACCGTGTTCTATTTTCAAAACAAAGCGGTCTACCGAGCTGGAAAAGGGCCAACAGATATATCTTCAAATATGACTTTCACCTGATAAAGGTAAAAACTTAAAGTTTTTAATTTCAGTTTTTTTCTGACGTCACGCGAAAACCAAGAATTGAGTGAACCATCAGTCGCACGAAGAAGTCTTAAAATGTCCTTAGGCCATCTTTCTACTTAAAACTACCTTTACCCAGCAACAAATTCAACTTGAAAGAGATCTTGTTGTTGTTTTATTTCAATCAAATTTAATAGAGCGATATTTATGGTTAAAACAGATGGAATAAAAATTCAAAACGGTACTATGACGACATCTTTCATCCCACTAAAACTGGCTTTGCAACTTTCTTTTAAATCACGCAAACGCTATCGATAATAAGTAAAAACGTTAAAAAGACTTGGTCACATTGAAACTAAACCAAAGAAACCTGATCTAGGAACTCGTATTTAGTTCAAACTATAGAAAACAAATGGAAACTTAAACAGAAGAAGCCTCTATTGTTGTACCAAGCCGGGGAAAAATTCTTTAAAAAACTTCCTACTGTTCATCAGCTTCAAGGCTCTTCATCCTCATCCGCATGGGAGGCTTTACTAAACTTTGCTGCTCGTCTTCTTCTTCTGTGGGTTTTCCAGTGTCGTCCACAGCAGCCCGGCCCAGCTGGTTAACGGCAGGGTACAGACGTTCGGCAAATGTAGCCAGACCTTCTAGTGCCTTTGCAGCGGCGTCAAGGTTATCTTGGCCAATGGCTCTTGTCAGCTCGTACAACAGCACTTGCGGACTCACCTTCTTAAGGTCGAGGCGCCAATTTGTGCATAGTAGCAGAACCCGTTCTGGACTTCATTGACGAGTCCCTTGGAGGAAAAATCGTATTTGTACAACATGAAGTCGACTCGCAAGAGGCTGTTATTGGCAAACACGACATGGAAATCTTTCTTGAACTTTTCACCCAGGAACTCTTCAAGGGCGACGCTCAGGAGCTTTATTAAGCCGCCAATGAAGTCCCCACTGAGGATATCTTTGACTACGCCTTTTATTGCTGGATTTGGCGCGCTCTTTACCTTGACAGTATATTTCTCTGTCGTGTCCACAATATCCACGATCGGCAGACTTTTGTCTTGAAGGGCGTCGTCCTTCATCTGTGAGGATTGGGCAAAAACTTTGTTCTGCATCATCTTCTGCAGAGTCTGTTTGTCTCTAAGTTGTTCTTTTCCTGTTGCTCCCTCATTGCACTCACAATAGAATTTTCATCTTAACTCCGATGCTCCGAATTAAATTAGTAAACAACAAAACTCAAATAAGCATAATGTTGGGTGTGGGTTTTTACGAAAAATTGTTGCGTGACTTAAGTGAAGATTCGCGAATATGTTAAGTTCGTCTCGAATCTTCTCGCATATTAATTAGTGTCGTATCACGGTGACTAAGCAATTTATTTTAAGCCGTTTGCGCATGTTATTGTAAATAGCTTCTTATTGTAGTGTTTATTTATTTAGTAGAGCCGGAAAGTTCTAGAATCTTTCGCCTTAAAGTATATAAGAGAATCGGTGTAGTGTTTAGGTGGTATTTTTTCCCAGGAGTGTTGAGAGAATAATCTCGTCAGCCAGTAGTGTTTACTGAAGTGTGACGAAGGTCGCGTGAATAGTTTCGACAGAGATCGTGTTTGAAGAAGTGTAACAGAG
>CM042750.1:4193820-4199647 GCA_022496165.2 Catalaphyllia jardinei
GTCCAGGCTCGTAGCGCGCCAAAGAAAGTTTGAGCGTAGGGCCGTCTGCCGGTAAGGTCGTCCCGAATTTACATTACATGAAATTAACTAAAAGTGTTAAGGTCACGCGAGATTGGTCTAAATTGTACATGTTACTTTTTCGATCAGTTGTGTTTGATATTCGATCAGTTGTGTGTTTCATTCAATCAGTTGTACATTTTTCTTTTTCGATCAGTTGTGTTCGATATTCGATCAATTGTGTGTTTCATTCAATCAGTTGTACATGTAACATTTTCGATCAGTTGTGTTTGATATTCGATCAGTTTTGTGTTACATTCAATCAGTTGTACATGTTACTTTTTCGATCAGTTGTGTTTGATATTCGATCAGTTGTGTGTTTCATTCAATCAGTTGTACATGTTACTTTCTCGATCAGTTGTGTTTGATATTCGATCAGTTGTGTGTTTTATTCAATCAGTTGCACAAATGTTCAAATCAAATTCTGTAAACAGCCTTTTGTCGACCATGCCATATGAAAAAAAAAAATGGAATTAGAGGACACTTAATGGAAGTAACAGGACTCTTATGGAGTGTAGTGTTTGTAAGGTACATTTCAGTGCATCATACATAATATATTTAAGCGTGCAATGTTTGTCGGGAAGTTGATTATTAAAGCAGCATAGCGGACTTGTAGATTCCATTCATGTGTTGTGTCCGTCTATTGGCAATAATCCAGTTCCATCGGTGGTGGAACGTGACTTGGAGTGATTATGGGATTAAACGACACGTATGGCAATCGATAGCTAAAAAATAGTTTTGAAACAAGCGGCGCGCCATACGTTACGCCGGAGGAATTTAAAAACACAACAATTACCAGTCATTGTGGATTTGATTTTGAAAAAAAAACTCTCGTAGGGAAATAATGTTGTTATCGTGACTACGTCATATCGTTTTCCAAAAGCTCTGTTATCAAAATCTTTTCTGTCTACACAATAAGGAAAAGCCGGCGTTTGAAAATTTCTTCGATTTGCTTAGCGTTATCAAATAGCTCCGTTTTCGTGACGGATTTGGTCTGGACCAGAGAAAGAGAGAGGACGGTAGGCCAGTAACTGAAACGCTGCGTTTCAAAATTCTTTCATCGTAGAGTGGACGCGACCCTATAGTGTTACCTGGGATATCGAAGTTTCAGTTTAGAACTTTCCAGACGAAACATGAATTCAAAGAAAATGAAACGAGATCGTTTAAAAGCCAACTACAACTACTGTCAAACTTAATTGACGTGATAAAAGCCGCTTTCTTGATCTCTAAAACAATGGTGAAAAAGTCGATGCTTTTAGTCCGCGTGCCTATATTTGTTTTCAACATGCGGTGTAATGTGAGTCGGTAGTTGCACCACACGAAGACTGGTGATGTTTAAATATATTACTAGTAATAACCAAAGGTTAGCAAATGCGGGCGAGCTTTTTTTTGCCTATTTGGTGAATAAAAGATTTGGGGACCTATAGGGAAAGGTCGGGTAATTTTGTTTGTCCATGAGCACACCCTCCAGGTTTTACTCGTTTTGTCCTCCGTTTTGACAGTAGCAATAGAGTGATTTTACAAAATTTGTGAAACAGTAACAGCAGAGCATTCCACGTGACACTAATCCCATTGCTTGCTTTCCTTAGATTTAGTAATATGCTGTAATTGTTGCTGTTTCACGGCGTAAATAAAAGCACTCTAGGTTATAAAGAATGCGTATTGATCGAGTCAAAATGATTGATTTAACGCAAGTGTGATTTATTTAAAATCATGGACAAATAACATGGACAAATATGAAATCAAACAAGGCGATATTTCATCAACAAACCGATAGGTCGTGATAGCCTACGCTGTATTTGCCGTTATTTAACCGTGATATCAGTGTAGCTCCGTGTTTTGAAAGAGTATTGTTACAAACAGTTGACTTATTTCGTGGTGAACAGTGATCCAATGGTAAAGTTGTGGTAAAACTGTGGCAAAACTGTGCCGATATTTCATAAACAAATCGAAGTAGGTGACAGGCCGACAGCTGAGCTGAGCGGAAATAAGACTGAAGGAAGACCAACGCTGTCGCTTCACGCTTCTGAAGATCGAAGACAACGATCGCAGACAATGCTCTTGGAACAGCTTTCGCTCAACGCTTCTATGAAATTAAAGAACGCGATCTCGCACTATGCGCTTGTCAGCTCAAGGGCAAACAATTCTGACGCTCCGTGATTGAAGTTAAGGACGAACATTTGCCACTCTCGATTAAGACGGAATTACGGCCGGGAAATGGCTAGTCTCCTTCGCAGCCGTAATTAGGAGAAGCGTTCTGTGACGACCCTAAGGAGACTAGGAAATGGCATACAACGCGACAACATGAACAGAAAGGTCGAATCCAAGTTTGATTGGTCGGCGCAGCTGCTATGCATGACCTTCACGTGATCCAAGGTCCAAATGTTGCGCGTGATGCGCGTGAGAAAATAGCATTCTTTTGCATTCCATGCATTCGTGGTGGAAGACTCAAGATTTCAGCAAAATCGAGTCAGGGCCAAACTATACAATTGCGGCGCATGCGTTTGTAAAAGCAACGTTGAGATTAGGATTGCGGGCTCCTTTTGTCGCCCGCAATGAACAGGCAAGTGCCAAAGAGCGAATGACATTTCTTGCGGGAAAGACTCTGTATTATGTCATAAAGGCGTGATTTAGAGCGCCGAACACTGAGTAAAAATCAGGAATCTGGAGAAGTGCATTACCAGGAGTTTAGTTTGCTTTTCTTACTTCTAAAGCTCATTTTCGTTCCTTACATAGTTATAACAATCGCTTGTTATATTAAATAGTTCCAAAACTAATCGAGGCGGGGGCAAGAGTTTTTCTTAACAAGGAAAGAAAGATGAAAAAGTACCGATAATTTTAGAACAAAATTACAAAAAGTATAAACAAAACAAAAGGTTAAATGAGCAGAACAATAGCTGTGCACATGCGTTATGTATAAATTTGCCGTCCTCTGGTAATTAAACAACAACGTGAAATGACCAAATTCTGCGTCGTCTACGGAACGTGGAAGACGACGGCTAATGTTTCGTATTTCCATTTGGAATTGAACGCCGTCGTTGCATATTTAGCCTGAGCACGTTTTTAGGGCCATTGGCATCCCGCTCAGTTCTAAATAATCGCGAATTTCGCTTGTAAAATATAAATTCATTTTTTACTAGGCGTCGTCCTTGGCGTCGTCCTCTGTGTCGTCGTCCTCTCTGTCGTCGTCGTTGCTTAAGCTCGCTAACAACGTGAATTGACCACGTTTTGCCGGCGTAGTCCGGGAACGCGAATGTCGCCGGCTAGTTTTTCGTATTTCCATTTGGAATTGAACGCTGACTTGGCATATTTAGCCTGTGCACATTTTTAGAGACATTGCTGTACTAAATATTTATTTTTAAACAGGAGTCGTCTTTGGTGTCGTCGTTGTCGTTGCTGAAGTAGGAACCTTACGCAAAACACGGTAACCACAATAAGAACGTCAACAAACAAAGGTTTAATGTTAGGGAGACAGTCCGTAGATGTGCTCTTAAAAAATGCAACGAGAAAAAAGATTCAAATCATTGCTGTATTAACAAGAAAATTTCCTTTGTTTTTTGCGAGAATTTTAATGTCGACACAAAGTGCTGTACCTAAAAAGTGAACATTTGGAAAATTGGAAAAAACAAGATAACAGAAGCCACTGAGACTCCTACGATGTGTTCATCGGCAACTTGGTACTCAACGATAACATCAATGAACAACAATCAATGTGTTACAGTGTCATGCCTGGGAAGATCTCAAGACATGATAAAAAACAAAACAGATTATTCAACCCTAGGCTGTTATTATATTTTCCGACAATCAGTCAGTTCTCAACAGCCTTGACGCGAGAAGCTTGTTGGAAATGAAGACGTAATATTTCAATTTGCTATGGCCGGGAAAACGTTTTTGTAAAGTAATTTTTACTGTCCTTGCTTCGACTAATGCAAATTAGTTTAATGAAGAACGACTTTTACAGAAAAACAGTCTGTTTTAAAGGATAACTTACCGTCAACTGATCAAACTTTCAGGCGTTAAAGTGACCTTCCTTTCAAGTCAGGCTTCTGTGGAAAACTGAATGCAATACGTGGCTTTCTGCTTTTAGAGCCATCCTTGTTGTTTAATTAACAGAAACGAGATTGACAGCTGATAAATTGCTAAAAACGTTATTCAATTAACGTTAGATGACAGCTGTCCAAGTTGAGTGTGTAGGTAGAGCCGCAGAGAGACTGCGTATGCCTAAGAGCATTGTTTATTTAGCCTTCTGATTGTTTGCTTAATGAAAATTTCCGTTGATCTAAAAATTTTGAAGCTTGAAAATTACGCTAAAAGTTTACAACTCAGTTTAACAAAAGTTGATAACGGTGAAACTTGATATCCAGACAGATCAAATGTGTCCGATTACCGTTAGCCGTCAAACGGCCTAAAAATTATCTGTCAATCGTCAAATAAGTTACCGTAAACCGTCAAATAAGACAACGTTTACTGTCAGTCTTCAAACAGCCGAAAATGTGACTGTCAACCGTCCAAAACTGAGTTATATGTTTTAGCTTTCAATGGTCGAAAGTAATTTATGATTAGTGGTGTTATTGGTTGCGTCAAAATAACCATTTGCTGAGGAAATTTCTTCTAACTTGATCGTGGCAAATACTCTTATATTACCCAGCTGCCTATGCTTGTTTACTGAGTGAAAAGACATAAAGTTTCTTTGAAATTAGTTTTCTCTCATTTGCGATGATTCAGTTACGAACGGAAGCTAAAAATTGGGTTCAGGGCGTCCTTTAAGTTCAGAAATCCTGTCATGAAACTTGACTCGGCTCACCTGGAACCCAATGCTCAGTCATAACACAAAAGAATAAAACTAGTATCTCTATTTGATTCCCAATAGACTCTTTTTCTGAAATAACTACGTTTGACACAAAATATTTGTCCTTTCTTAATGACGCAGGAAAGAAAGAAGTAAAAATAGTGTTAATCACACGTTCATTGTGTTCAAAGATACAAATACAACTAATTTCTGATAAACTGGATCTTTCCAAGCAATAAAGAATTCACCAATAACATTATCTCAATTATTTATCTTTGTTTTTCTGTCCTTTGCAAAGTACTTGCCATTCAGCGACAGACAATAGAATCGACAGCTAAAAACTGAATAGCAGTAGTGTTCTTTACAGCTGTCCAGACATATCTAAGAGGAAGCGAAAACACGCAACACATTTCCATTGTTATTCGTTTCAGTTAGTTCTCTCAATATTTGTTTAAATAAAAAATTTTTGATTCCACGAGCTTAAAAGCTAAGATATATTCACAATAAAGATTTCAACTAAAACACAACCAGCTCAACAGTGATTGAGCACCAACAAAGCTTGCTGCATGCATTTCTAAATTCATCTTCAGGGCCAATGCAAATGTTCACCAAAAGAGAACAAAGACTACAAAGAGGGAAGACCAAGCAAAGACGTTTAGACAGATAGAGAATATATAAAGATTAGCAATTCTTGCCAAATATCCTGAATTCAACTGAAGACCTGGCGCTGTGCTTGCAAATTACGCCCAACACAGTGGGAAGTCATGATGGCGGACGATGGCAGAGCAAGTTTGTAACATTACGCCGGAAGAATTTGAAAACAGAGCCGGTTTCACTCTGAAAACTCGTCAAATGTTTTCTGTCCACGTTACGCCAGAGGAATTTAAAAACACAACAATTACCAGTCATTGTGGATTGACGGTAGGCCAGTAACTGAACAACCCGGTACTTTTAAATGTGCACGCGCACGATGCAAAACAT
>CM042750.1:4222785-4235502 GCA_022496165.2 Catalaphyllia jardinei
GGGTTCGACCGAACCACCCGAACCACCCCTAGATCCGCCCCAGGTTATGTGCAATGTACTTTCTGTCTGTCCCGAAAAAATCTAGTTGAAGATCGAAGGGCGTCTGCTCGCAGGGTGAAGAAGGATTCATTTGAAAAAACAGTAAGTCTTTACCTGTGTTAGACATGATTGTTCAAGGGCTTTACTACTGACTAAATGCAAATTCAGTTATTATTTCAGGGTCTGGCAAAACGAGCCATTCATAAATAACAATGAATAATTTTTGAATTGACTTGATTGCGAGAGATATTGAGGATCAGTTGAACCATTTTAAGCTTAACTACTGTGTGTATTTAATAATAAAAACGGCGCAACAATATCAATATGTATTCAATGCAATAGGACGACAAAGTAAGCTTAAGCTTATATATGCCTACCGAAGCATTTTGAATTCCGTAATGCAATTACAGAATCTTTTAATAAAGTCAGCATATTTTTAAGTTCAGTGGCAAATGGTGTCCAGAGCTTTGTTTCAAAGCCATTATTGTAGCAATTGCTAGTAAACTGTAATAAGCTGGCTGACTGTGTCTGTAATTAAAAGCACTCGTTCGGCTGAATGCAGTTCCGTCGCGTTTTGTTTATCTTGCTTCAGAGAGAAGTGCTGCGTCCATGGTTGTAAACTGTCCAAAACTGGTTGATTAGCTTGGCTTTTAAGTCCCATTAATCAACTGTTGCTAAAAAAAGTTTATTTTAATCTGTTAAGTTGGCGATTGGCGACACTTCTCGTGAAATTATTTTACAATATTCAACTTTTTGCTCAGAAGTAAAATATCCTGTGACGATTTTGAGGTAACAATTAGAGGACTTCCGGTGACATCATCTGCATAATTACATCCTTTCCATAATGCCTTTGGTTCAAATGGCTGGCTTCAGTGGCAACAGTTTTTTCCGTCTTGTTCCACTTAAATCTAACACTCGCTAAGATTGAGTTCATTGGCACAGTAAATACTTGGGTTATTGCTAGAATGGATACTCCAAAATATGGTGAGACACTTCGTGACACAAACATGTATAAGCAGATAAACGACATCCTGTTTAGGCAGAGAATAACTTGCTGGGTCAGGCACTGATCTCTAGTGATTGGGTCTAAGCGCCGGCTCGAAATGGTTAGCTTTCATAACTTGTTCTGGTTACACCATAATTAAACTTGGTAAACCTTTGGTAAGACTTTACCAAGATCAGTTGGTACTTTATTTATATACACAAATTTAGTGTCTCGCCGTATTTTGGAGTATCCATTCTAGTCATAACCAGTAAATTTGGTTCAAATTTGTTTTATCCGGCGCCTTAACAAGTCTCCAAATATCCGTTCTGCAAAATCATTAGTCGCTACAGGATAAATTGACTTCAAGATAACCATTTGAAACAACTGTGGTAAGTCTTCAATTCATCTATATATCATAGGCTTAATTTGAATTCGGATTTTAGAGTAACAACGGTAGCAAATGCATGCTAATACCTCCTAATGCACTGTATATGTGGTTTATTTGTTGTGGAACAGACCACAGCGCCGGGAACTAAGTTTCCTACACCTTGTGATCAGTGAGTGCGTTTTTAACGTTGTGGGGTAAAAGGCATGTAGGAGACTATGTCCCAGAAATTAATTATACTTGTTTTGAGTCTCGCAGACAAAAAATAAAAAATGTTAGGAGAAATTCCCCTTCGATATTTTTCAAACTTTTTTTGTTTTCATGGAAGGTTCAGCAAATTACTTCCGTCTCAATCGGTCTGGCACTCTCTTGGCTGCATGCGTCAGTTAATGTATTTTTTTTTTAGCTATTTGTTTGTTTGTTTTTTTCTTGACTGAGTCATTATATCTTCATGGCTCACATTACTCGCACTCTGACTCCCTTGGGTCGCCTTGTCACTCGCTGGCTCTTTCTCGCAAATTAAAAAGCAGGTCATGATTTTAATCTCTTAACCACTACTAATAAGATATTTTCTGGAAACTAACAAAACGCACAGCCTATCGTTTGACTAACTTGGAACTTTGGGATATTTGCAGTATGTTTCTGATTACCTTCCCAATCCTTCCCTGACTTGTCTTCAAGAAAAAAAAACATTGTAGCGGTTAAGTAACTTTCTTGTGTCGGATTTAAAAAGTGTCTGATTCCCGTCTGACGACAATACTTGGTTTTCAACCACGTGACAAGACCGCCATGTTGGTGGTCAATTTTTTTGTGGAAGCAGGGAGACATGGCCACAATTACGTCACATACAAACCAGCAACAATTAGTTGTAAGATTAACTTATGTTCAGACATACATCAAATTACAAATTTGCAATATTTTTTTACAGATTTTGTCAATAGGTAGCCTCCTACGCAGACATTTCTTTTGGCTCGTCACGCAATATTTCCTCCCCAACGAACAACCGGGAAGGGGGACCGGGGGGGGGGGGGAGTTACTTGGGTCAGTTTTTGCTGTGTATGTGCCGCTGGCCTCTCAGAGCCCCTACCCCATTATAGTCTATTCCGTGGCAATTATAGACCCCATCTTAGTCACTTTTGGGCTAAAGTAATTTTCGCGATCCCAACTTAGTCACCTTCTTGTTTACGCCTCTACCTTATAGAGCCTTTTAAGTAGGTCATCCGAAAATGAACTGACCCGAGTTTGTTAAATTGAATGTAGAGCACTTAAGTTTTCACGTACAGTACAAATATCCTGATACATGTGCTAACCGTAAGTATTTACAAACGTACCGTCATAATATTTTTTTTTCCGTCATAAATAGTTGAAATGTAAATATTCTTCACGTTGAAAGCTAACAAGTCCCAAGCGAAAGAGATCCAAGTTGACTTAACTTCGATGGACGATAACAACGCGTAATAGCCGGAAAATAAATACCGTAGTACGGATGATTTGTTGGACTTTGTTCTGGACCCAAGGGTTCTGCAGTATAGACCATTTTCGATATATTAAAATTCTAACTTGGCTCCGAGGCTTGGGGGAATAAAACAAAAGAAATCACACTGAGGTTGAGAGATGAATAATTAATTTCTTTTGTTTTATTCCCCCAAGCCTCGGAGCCATGTTAGAATTTTAATATATCGGAAATGGCCTATTGTGCAAGTCGTTAATGTTTAAGTCGTGATTTCATGAACTGATTTCAATGCGAGCCGACTGTTAAATTTTAAAACAACAGCACGAACCATTTTTTAACCGAGAAATTTTCCTATGTTTAAACCTCTGCTTACCAGAATTTTCTTATCCCAGAAATCTCGAAAATGTGCGATCCCATTCTAGTAACTCTACTAAAAATGTAACCCCATTATATTCAATCCAGTCGTGAAAATGCGACCCCATCCAGCGGCACATCCCTAGTAGCCTCTTATAAGGAATTGCCGGGCCCGGCCCCCCCGGGAACGAACGTCTGTTTCATCGAGCGGCGACTTCCGTTCGCCTTTGTTTCAAACAAGCCAATCATCGTTCATCTAACTCGTGAAAGAAAAGATGATGTCATCCGCAACCGCTTTCAAATATTAACCCTTTGCGTGTAAGTCAAGTGAAGATGACAATCAAGCATGGCTTTTCAGATGAAGCTCTCCTTAAACGGGAATTTCTAATGCCAGAGGCTTTGGTTACCTATCAAGGAATGGCAAAAAAAAAAAACCCTTTTGAAAGCAAACATTGCTAAAATTTTACGCACGTTCACCGCAACCATTCGGCCGGATATCACATAACATAAACAACAACAATGTCAACACAACTTCGCTTCCTATAACCATGAATTACAAGCGAAGACAAAATCATCGACAAACAGTTTTTCCAGGCAAAACGTTTATTGGAATCAACAATAATTTTGTTGTTCCGAGCGAAAAACTTTCGATTTTCTCGCGAGCGTGAACGCAAACACACTGTCGTTACACATGCTTCACCTCTGTTCAAAATGATTGTATCACTTCATCGCAAATTAGTGAGCGCGACTTTCTAACCACTAGTTCAGCTCAAATGGTCAGTCAAAAAAATCTCAAAATGAAGATGAAAATTCAAGAACACTGTTTACTGTGCTGTGGCATCTTCCCTGGTCTAAAAATAATCCATTTCAGGTCCGTGATTCGGCTTGAAAATTTGAGCAGACTTGAAGTTGTGTTTTGGAGATGTTAGCAGTTCAAACGCGAAACGATCTTTCGTCCCTTTAAAACCTCCACGTCCTCCTTTTTTACCGCCGATTAATCTTTAGGATTATATCTTTCCACTTTGAGCTCCACAGACCTTCAAGCAGAATCACCTGTCTTCACAATTTAGGACCGATACGCGTGTAACCCTAGTTTCTTCATTGCCACAATCTCATGCGGCGGGCCTAAAAATTGTCCCTTTCCCCTAGGTAGGCAAGTCCCGTAGGTAGGCTAGTCGAAACATTCGTCTTCTTCTCCACAAATTGAACCATGGTTTCTGTTTGAACATAATTTTCACGCCTAAATACAAAATTTTTAAGACCTCAATCACCAATCTCGTCCCCAAGGTCTTCTTAAGATTTAAAATCGCGCCATTTTGAATCTCGAGAAGACCCTGGCGACGAGGTTGCTCAATCACGCGCGAAACGAACTTGAGGTGAAAGTCCTGGTTTCCAAAAAGTGGTAAACGGCTTGTGATTGGTCCATCTCCATGAACGGAAGTCGCCGCTCATTGAAGCAGTCGTTTGTCCAGTTGGGAAAGAAATATTGAGTGACGAGCCAAAAAAGGGACCTTAAGCAGCCCTGGACGGCGAACCCGAGGACGGCAAACCATGGCGAGGGGGAGTGGGGTTAGAACGCCGTCCTTTGGCGCAAAAGTAAGCAAGCAGAGGTCGCGTCGGTCGATTTCGCTTTACTGTGGCTTCTTTTAGGGCTGCGAGACACTTGTTAAAGGCGGCGCTGTGCGATAATTTGATTTCAGAAGACGAGTATTTACTTTATGATCTGAGTCATTCCAAAAACCTTGATTTGCCGTACGACGAATTTACATTTGACTTGGATGAGATGGTGAATTCAGTGTTGTCGATTTCAGCCTGCTTAAGCCTTTCCTATCAGCTGTTCCTCTTCTGAAGTCTCCCATATTTCATCAATTACTTCCACTGCCTTATCAACTTCGGTATCTTCGACTTTAATGCTAGACGCCTGCTGCTCCGTTTTCATTTTTGTTTTGAAGTTTGAAATGAGAAGCTGGAAAAGCTCCGCCTCGAATCGATCACTTTGAGACTTTAAGCTTTGGATCCTCCGATGTTGTTGAGTCTTTCGGCTACTTCGTCCCACACCTTTCCTCTCTCCAATGTTCGATGTTTGTATTTATAGGGCTCGCTAACTAGGATTTCTCGGCACAAAATAACTTCGTGCTTTTCAGTCCACTCCATATTTGACCTATAACAAACTGAAATTAAATTGAGCTATTCATCTAAATAATCCTATCAGCTTTGATTTAGAAAATCGGGTACATTTTAGGGAAAGCCGAGGTAAATGAAATGAAAAGAAAAGATATATTTACCCATTTTTAGCAATGACGGGAACTTCGCTTCCCGCACCATAGCCACTGCGAATTTGCGTTTTTGCACTGGAAAGACGAAAGAAAAAATCAATAGCTTTTACCTATGCGATCTAATATCGGTAGTTTAGAATATAACTCAGGTTTGCCTTGGAAAAGACATGGATTTCAATGGTAAAATTAAAAAACAAACTCACGTTCTCGAGACACCGACAAACTTGCATTCTCGTCCCCAGGGCCCACGATCCTTCTGGGATCGAGAGCTCTGGCGGAACTCCACGCACCGAAGGCACGCTACATGCCCAACCGTACGTACGTCCATACGTTTATTTTTCTCCATGTAAGCCAAATGTGAAATGCCACATTCGATATGCAAACAGCCCGCGTTCTTCAGCGGGAAAATAGCCTAAAAGGTAAAGACGAAAATGAAAAACTACTATGACCTTTTATAGGTAGCGGTGTTGTTTTTATTTAAAACTCCTTTCAGTAAAGTTTTAGTGAAGCAAGAAACTCAAAGCCCGAAACTTACTGGAAATTAATGAAGCTAAATTTAATGCATAATTGACATTTCAATACAGATTTTAGCTTTCTTCTTTCATGTTTGTCTGCTCTGAGCTTCTAACCTATAGACTCAGCATAACTCGCCAAGATTGTTGTATCATCCAAACCTGCGTTTTGAATGGCGTGCAACTTGCTTTTTAATAGGGGCTTAAATTTACCATAAATTAAACCGCGAGTGGTTTACAGTTCAGTGGCTCATAGTCGCTATCAATCCCTTCCTGATGGTCCTTTCTATGCTTGTACAAAAGGGTTAAAACATCAAGATGTATTTATTCACATCATGTTTAGTATATCTATGTCAAGATTAGATTACATATATCAAGATTTGTATACATCTAAAACAAGATTTAAATATGCATATCAAGATTTGCATATACGTATCAAGATTTACGTTTACGTATCAAAATCTGCTTGAAGGTACATCAAGTCTATTAAATATTGATCACGTTCTTCATACACGAATCGACAATCGAATATTATATCAAAGTTCGCATAACTACACCAAGATTCACATTTATACATCAAGATTTCTACATTGAGATTGTGATAGGCTTGTGTGAAGTACTAAGTCAAATGTTTGCCTGATCCCTTTATAACAACAATAGTCACGCCAAAGCGACACCCAAGCAGGTGAAACGAAGTGAAATGTGGAAATGTCTCCTGTGATGCCGAATCTACAGCACTTTTTCGAGGAATTTCTGAGAACCCTCCACGAAAGTAATTGAAGGGCTCAACGGTCAGCAGTGTGAGCCAAATCGAGCAAATTCCCTCCTCTATCGTCTTCGATTCGTGACTTCGAAGTAACTCTTGGTTTGATCTCAAGCCGACATGTATCACGTGGTTCTTCAGATCAGTTTCTCGAAGACGCCGACGAACCGACTTAAAAGGACATTATGTTTGTTAGAGGCACGCTTTTTAATATACTAATGAGCAAAAATGTAAACAATGACTTCACGAGGAATCCGCCTATTCCTATTTACCCGCTTCGGGATTTTGACGTAAACTGTTGCAGACCTGCCCGTCCCAAGCCACAGGCTTCAATTCTTGTATATGCAACGACTCGTTTGGCAGCCATTCTACAACATCCTTCTTGACAGTGAACCGTAGCCGACCTGCGTGACCCGTGTATGCTACAGAACAAGCAAGCCAGTCAATAGCTTGCTTGTAACAAGAAACTGATCTGAGGAACCATGTGATGCATGTCGGCTTGAGATCAAACCAAGAGTTACTTCGAAGTCACGAATCGAAGACGATAGAGGAGGGAATTTGCTCGATTTTTCAGCCCTTCAATTGCTTTCGTGGAGGATTCTCAGAAATTCCTCCAAAAAGTGCTCTAGATTCGGTATCACATGAGACATTTCTACATTTCACTTCGTTTCTCACCTGCTCGGGTGTCGCTTTGGCGTAACTGTTGTTGTTATAAAGGGATCAGGCAAACATTTGACTTAGTACTTCATACAAGCCTATCACAATCTCGATGTAAAAATGTGATTCTTCGTGTAGTTATGCGAACTTTGATATAATATTCGATTGTCAATCCGTGTATCAAGAACTTGATCAATATTTATTAGACTTGATGTACTCGCAAGCGGATCTTGATTCGTATACGTAAATCTTGACACGTATATGCAAATGTTGATATGCATATTTAAATCTTTTTTTAGATGTGTACAAATCTTGATACATGTAGTCTAATCTTGACATGGATATACAAAACATGATGTAAATAAATACATCTTGATGTTTTGCCCCTTTTGGACAAGTATACTCCTTTCGGTAATATCTAAGAGGACCCATGTGATGTTCACTAACACAGTCATTCCTAATAGAAAAGTGTGAACGATTATCAGCTTACCCGAGAATATGTTTTTTCCTCCCAAAAGCCAACGACAAAAAGTATATACTGTATCTTTTGATAACAGTAAACTGTGGATAAAAGTGGGTGTACAGTCTGCCAAATTTTCCTCCAGCAGAAGATAGAAATTCTCAAACAGTTTTTATGTTGATTTGTAGGTCGTTCGCGGTGCAAACATTTGACAGGACCTCCGATCATCAATTAAGCCGAAATGGAGAATAACAAGTCAGAAGAAGTACAAGGCCTCATGCTGGAGCTTATTAATGCTCGAAAGGCGGGGGACCGAACGGGAGAGGGAATTTGCTACTTTAATCTGGGCATTGCTTATTTGGAACTGTGTAATTATCGAAAAGCTTTAGAGTATTACACACAAGCGCTTAGTATTGCAAAAGAGGTGGGAGACAAGGAATTGTTAGGGAGAACCTTGGGAATTGTGGGTGGTAGTCATAAGCTGCTGGGTAATTTTAAACAAGCAATAGAGTATCACGAACAGCATCTTAGTATTGCTAAAGAAATAGGGGATAGGGTTGGAGAGGGTAAATCCTATAAAGATCTGGGCAATGCTTATAAAGGTCTGGGTAATTTCAAACAGGCCATAGATTATTACGAACAGTGTCTTAGTATTGCCAGAGAAATAGGGGATAGGGCTGGGGAGGGAAAGGCCTATGAAAACCTAGGCTATGCTCATCAAGGTCTTGGTAATTTTAAACAAGCCGTAGATTATCACAAACAACATCTTAGTATTGCTCAAGAAACAGGGGATAGCGCTGATAATGAAAATGCCTATGGAGGCCTGGGCAATGCTTATTATGGCCTGGGTAATTTTGAACAAGCCATAGAGTATCACAGACAACGTCTTACTATTGCTAAAACAAGGGGGGAGAGGGCTGGGGAGGGACTTGCCTATGCAGGTTTGGGAAATTCTTATTATGGTCTGGGTAATTTTGAACAAGCAATAGAGTATCACAGACAACATCTTACTATTGCTAAAGAAATAGGGGAGAGGTATGGGGAGGGCAAAGCTTATGGAAATCTTGGCAATGCTTATCAACGTCTGGGTAATTTGAAACAAGCCATAGAGTATCACGAACAACATCTTAGTATTGCTAAAGAAATAGGGGATAGGGCTGGGGAGGGTGGAGCCTATGGAGAGCTGGGCATTGCATATACTAGTCTGGGTAATTTTAAACAATCCATAGATTATCAGGAACAATATTGTAGTATTGCTAAAGAAATAGGGGATAGAGCAGGGGAAGGAAAAGCCTATAGAAATCTGGGAATTGCCTATTATGGCCAGGGCAATTTTAAACAAGCCATAGAGTGTCACGAACAAAATCTTAGTATTGCTAAAGAAATAGGGGATAGGGCTGGGGAGGGAAAAGCCTATGGAGACCTGGGCATTGCATATACTAGTCTGGGTAATCTTAAACAAGCCATAGAGTATCACAAACAATATCTTGGCATTGCTAAAGAAATGGGAGATAGGGGTGCGGAGGGGAACGCCTATGGAAATTTGGGCAATGCTTATCGTGGTCTAGGTAATTTAAAACAAGCGATAGAGTATCACGAACAACATCTTAGTATCGCTAAAGAAATAAAGGACAGGGCTAAGGAGGGAAGTGTCTATGGAGATCTAGGCAATGCTTATTATGGTCTGGGAAATTTTAAACAAGCCATAGAGTATAACAAACATTGTCTTAGTATTGCTAAAGAAACAGGGGACAGGATTGCAGAGGGAGTTGCGTGCTGCTCATTAGGTCTTGATTATGAATTGTCGGGTTTATTTTATGAGGCTGTTGATTATTTTCAATCAACTGTAGAGATTTTAGACAACACAAGAGATCTTCAGTCAGAAGATGCATGGAAAATAGACTTTCGTCACCTCTATCGGCGTTTGTATACTGGACTGTGGAGGACACTTTTGAAGACTGGAGACGCTGACGGAGCTTTGTGTGCTGCTGAGCAAGGACGAGCACAGGCTTTGAGGGATATTTTGCAGAGGAATTATGGTATTGAAGAACTGACATCCACGTCATTTAATCATAAAGATACGGTCGCCTCTATCTCGAACTGTTTATCTACTCAAACTGTTTTTATGGAACTGGATGAATACATTATCACCTTTTGGGTACTAAGAAAAGGCGAAGAGATCCTTGTTCGGCAAAAGAGAAATGAAACAGAAAGTGGGACGGTGCTAATGGAAACTATGTTGAAAGAGATTGGCGCAGGTGTTGATGTTAGATGCGAGGATCGTTCACTTGAAGAGCTAAATGATGACGCACCAACCAACAGAAAAGCTGTGGAGAAAAAAGTTCACTCATCCACCGCCTCTGTGAATCCTTTGCGCCCTTTGTATGATGTTATTATCGAACCCATTGCAGACCTGATTCAAGGTGATCAGTTGATCATTGTACCTGATGGTCCATTTTGCTTGGCTCCGTATCCTGCATTGAGTGAGTCCATCAGAATCCGTACTGTCCCCTCCCTGACCGCTCTAAAACTGATCGTTGGCTCACCTCAGCACTTCCATAGTAAGAGTGGGGCGCTGCTAGTTGGAGATCCTTGTATGGAGGACGTGCCTATGAAATTATCACAGTTGCCATGCGCCAGAAAGGAAGTGGAGATGATTGGAGGACTCTTGAAGACCACACCCCTTACTGGCAGAAATGCAACTAAAGGCGAAGTGTTGAAACGAATCTCGTCAGTCGCTTTGGTGCACATTGCAGCACATGGATGTCAAGAAACTGGAGAAATTGCTTTAGCTCCAAACCCCAACAGGGTTTCTCAGATCCCTAAACAAGACGACTTTATTTTAACCATGTCAGACGTGCAAGCGGTTCGTGTGCGAGCAAGGCTTGTTGTCCTTAGTTGCTGTCACAGTGGTCGTGGAGAGGTGAAGTCTGAGGGTGTGGTCGGTATAGCACGTGCCTTCTTGTGTGCTGGTGCTCGGTCTGTTCTGGTGTCACTTTGGGCGATTGATGACAAGGCAACCTTGCTGTTCATGAAAAGTTTCTACCAAATCCTCGCAGATGGAGAGAGCGCCAGCGTAGCTCTCCACAAGGCCATGAAGTCTCTTCGAGAGTCGCCGAAGTTCTGTGCCGTGAAGCACTGGGCTCCGTTTGTACTCATAGGCGATGACGTCACAGTTGAATTCGGAGAACAGGATTAGAGAGGATGGTAAGTGTGGCTCCCTGTTAACTTTGATGATGTACTTGTATTTGCTACCAATGTGGTTTGGAATAGAATGTGATCTTTTGAAATTAAAATGATTCTGCTTAACGTTGGCTCCAGACGGAGGGTAGCAAAGTTTTGAGAAAGGATGGAAAGTATTTGATGTTCCTGTTATTTGTGTCTATTGGTTTTCTTTATTGGAGAGTTAAGTGTTATTGTATCGTTTTAGTAAGCCTGTTTCAGTTGTAATCGGGATCAAGCTGTGAAGGCCAGTTTAGACCGAGAGTGCGTGACAGAGGGTGTATGACATTAAGGATGATTCTTTTTTTCATTGCTAGTATTCTTACTTTTCCAAAAGAGGATTAAATACCTGGAAAATGCTTTGACTTAGTTTATAATTTTTGGGCTGAAGCACAAAACTCAGCATCTGCTTGGAATTGGTTCCCAATTTTAAAGTGGAGTTGTACCAAATATTTTGAAAGTTTCTCGAGTCACTCCAGTTTACAAAAGTGGTGATGTAACTAACCCAGGAAACTACAGACCCATTTCAGTTGTATCACCCTTCAGTAAGATACCCAAAAAATTAGTTTTTAACCAGCTATTGATTTTTCGGAAAAACATAGCATTTTGTATAAATATCAGTTTGGTTTTAGGAAAGGGTACTCGACTAAGCAAGCATTCTTGAGATCACTGACACCCTCAAGCAGGCAATGGATAAAAAGCTGGCTGCCTGTGGTGTTTTCTTAGCTTTTTCGAAGGCATTCGATACAGTAAACCATAAGATTCTCTTGTCTAAACTCTGCCATTATGGCATACGTGGAATACCCCTCAAATGGTTTGAAAACTATCTTCACAGTCGCACTCACTTTGTTAAGATTGGTTCTAGCCAATCTAATGCTGAAACCATTACTTGTGGAATACCACAGGGATCAACTTTGGATCCTTTACTATTCTTACTTTATATGAATGATGAATCTATTTACTGATCGTACAAATATATTTTTTTTTACAAGTGATAACCTGCTTCATCTTGAATCCACTATGAATGAAGAATTCAATTCTGTCTTCAAGTATTGTGATATCAACAAACTATCTATAAATTTTACTAAGTTTACGTACTAGTTTACGTAGAATCATAACTAAGCAGAATAAATGTGTGCGTAGCATGTTCTTCGCCTATAGCAGAGAGAATGCTACACCATATAGAATCTTCTAGGAGTTCTTAAATTTGAAAATGTGTACAAATTTAAAGTTGCTCTTTTTACGCATAACATTCTAAATGGCTCAACAAACATCTCAAGAATATTCCATAAAACCCTTACTCGAGCCTCGGAGATACATAAAAACAATACCAGACTTGCCTCTAAACTAAATTTTTATAGGCCAAAAGCAAATAATAACTATGGGACCTCTACCTTCGCTTTTGATTTATCTAAACTTTGGGAAACTATTCCAAATAATATTAAACTGACGTACACTTCCTTCTTCAACCAACATAAGGTATACCTTTTAAACAATCAAGCTTCTGTAATAATAATAGTAATAATAATAATACCAAGGCTTCGTAGCAGCACGAAGTAAGATATGGCCTTTATAAACCAAACGATGTTTTTAAAGTTCATGTTGTTTAAT
>CM042750.1:4238423-4247338 GCA_022496165.2 Catalaphyllia jardinei
AAATTTTCACATATTTTTTTTAAGGGCGAAAGTAAAAAAAAAAATTCCCCATATAATTTTTTGTTCTGGAATAAACTATCCGGCCAGTCCTAACAACTTTCCCACCTCCGAGAGCCCCTAGCCCAGTAGTCTTTGCAATGAGCGGGGCAGCTACAGCTAACGCTGGTAAAATTCCTCCTCTTTGACTCGGTCTTTTTTTTCTTTTTCTTTTTTTATTCCAGGGATAAGGAAGATCCTTTGTCTTGGTCTTGGGGGAAAATGCGCAATGCATGATACTACACAGACACAGACCTATTTAAGGACTATTTGAGGACTTTTACATAGGTAAAACGAAGCGTCGTTTACACGACAGAAAAACTGAACATTTCAAAGCACTCACTAAGAATGGTCAAGCATCTGCCATAGCGGATCACATTACCTCAACAGGACACAATATCAAATAGGACCATTTTGAAATTTTAGCAACCGGGCGTTCTGATGTGCATTGCAGAATTAAAGAATCACTATTGATTAAGGATTTAAAACCTTCTTTAAACGATAATGTGGGCAGCGAGAAACTTTTACTTAACTAGCCTTTTATATATTGTCCAGCAGACTTAAATAGGCCTGTGTAGTATCAGTTTTTTTCACAATTGTCTTAATTAGTTTCCAGTCTTTCTCTTAAGCATTTAAATATCTTGTTGTATTATCCAACCGTCACTTCTGAGGATGTACGTTGAGGCATACCAAACGTTAAGTAATTAATCAAAGCTTTTTACAACATGCGTTGTTTTGTCATGTTTGTAACCGCAGTATGTATATTATTTCTTTTAAAGTTGAAATGGCCGAAGAATAAGAGATCCGGCAAGTGAAACTGATCCAGAACCATTTTGTCGATTTCCTCTTCCGTAAGTCTGAAATCTTCTGGTTGCGAATGCCATGCGTGTACGCATTTCTCTAGCCATGGCTCTTTTGGCTGTATCTGCCAGTGTAGATCCCATACCCCTACCCCTCTGGAACCCTCGACCGCACGTAGGACAACTACAATAAACCATAACGTTTAGCTCTTTTGTACAGTGCTTCAAATCTCTTTCGGTGAATATTACACATGTAAGACAAACTCCGTCCCGCTTCTATTCTCGTCTGAACATCGCTGTGAAAAGTTATAGGTTGGATAATAGAGTTAATTTTACGATCTGGTGGTTTCGATGTGGAAAAACGTCGAGATAGCTTCCGTACCTCGATCGGCATGGATGCAAGAAAAACCTGTCGACTAAACACCTAACGCTCCCTGCAATAACACTTGAGCTAAGGGACCCCGAAAAGGATTTCCGCTCCTAGACTGAGAGGACCCTGTAGAGGTTCTATTACCCCCGGTTCTGTTTCTTCATCGTTTAAAACCAGGCGTTGAAAACGTGGTCGCAATTTGTCTCTCTTTTTCTTTTTTACCACCTAACTTAACCCCCGCTGCCTTTTTCCTCAACGATTTGCTGGTTAAATCGCTCACAGACGGTACTGGCCCTTCGTAATCGTCCAGAGTAGATAGTGCTGTTAGATATTTCCTCATTAATCCCGTGGTGGGAGGAAATTTAAGATTCTTGTGACCGTCTCGCCAATTCGGTACTGAGGTGACTTTAACTTGCCTTATTAATCTAGCCAGTATTCCCGGATACCTATCTCCGGCTTTGCTACCGGGCATTTTCCAACCTTCTACGCGTTTATGCACGCGAGTTCTTTTTCCGGCGGCCTTGTAATTCAGATCTAACAAGCTTTCTGTAGATGATTGTTTCGGTATAAATGAGAACCTCGTACAGGAGGCGCCGGGCGAGGCAGTCGTCGACTGTTAGAAGAACCACTAGAAATAGCCGGTGAAGATTCAGGTTCGCCTCTCATCGATTCTTCGATGGCCGCTGCCACGGATGTTGCTTCGTCTTCGTCGACATCGCTGCGCGTTCAGCAGAACGAGTAGCCACTGCGCCGCCTTCTTGGTTGGGATCCGTACCGCCTTGATAATTTATTATTAGGGAGCTTAAGCACGCGCGTTTTTGAGACGCGGACGGCAACCGGAAGAGAACATTACGCGTGCTAGGAAAGTATTGTCTCCTAGTTTTTTATACTACTTATTTTTATTGGAGAAAAGATACTTAGCAATGTGGATGTGATTGTGTGCGGGCAAGTTAAAAGTAAAAACAGCTCACTTCCGGTTACCGTCCGCGTCTCAAAAACGCGCGTGCTTAAGCTCCCTAATAATCGGAGGGCGTAGTCTGCGGAGTCGGAGGGCGTAGTCTGCGGATCCACTCGGCTATCGCCTCGTGGATCCACAGCTACTTTGACAATGTGATGACGAAATTCATGATCAATAACAGGACAGACGCATAAAAAACTGACGTCAATTTGTTAAATAGAGCTATCTTAGTCAATTTGCAGCGCAGGCCATTGAAACTTGGCAGGCTAATAGTTCTATAGAGAACACACCTGCGGCTATAAAAAGTATGTTCCCATGGCAACTCACTCTGTTCCAGTCCCCACCCATTTGATTTCAATATGTTAGTGATTTTCAGCTCGAAAAAAAGCTAAACGTGACCACAAACTGGAGCTAACATATTTATATGCCTGCTGGATCATACATACGAGGCACCATTTGCAAATATGAAAATAGAACGCTGAAAGTGGCCAGAAATGCCTTTAATATTGAGAGGTGTGAAACCCAGTATGTTGCCATGGTGACAAAACGTTTAAGCGCATATTGTGTTGCACCTTTAGTAGAATATTACTGCAAAGAATCAAACATTTCTGATAGAAATTGGCTGAGATATCTTTTTTCATCATATTTGATCAAAATTTGGTTGAGTATAAAACGTCATCACCTGGCTAAAAACTTGAATATCTCTAGAACGAAAAGAGATATTTGAAAAAAGTAAACGGCATTTTTCTTCTCATACAGACTACTTGTTTATGTTTTAAAATGGCGTCAATAAGAAAGATGCGATTTTCGTCATAGTACCACTTTAAAGTCGAGAAAAATTCCTCCACGCTTCGCGAAAGTAAAGCGTGACTTCAGAAACTCCCACGTTGAAACGAGGATAACGCGAATAATCGTGAGCATCCGTGAGTCGTACGATTAGACTTCTACATCCGTGGTATCTAATAACCGATAACCACGATTTGACATTGCAGGTGAAAAATACACGAGGCTTTCCTTAACCGGGATGTTAAATGCCAGAAAATTGTTCGTCTCGCTCGTGGAAGACGAATGCACACTCAGGAGATAACGCAACCCGTTTATTTCCAAGTTGATAGAACTCGTGTTGCGATCCACAAAAGCGACTCTACCGAGAATAGACCGCCTAAGAGAGGCATAAAACACGGTGGTAGCACCATCAAACAAGACATCCACGGTGATGATCGCGTAAACCGTACCATTTTGAGCTGTCACGACGTAATGTTGACGTAATGTTGACAGTCAGATTCCCGTCAGATTTAAAGGTCACGCTCAAACCTGCATTCGGCGTCGAAGCTAACCTGAGATGTTGAAAATTTGCGTTGGACACATCCATTGAAATGTCTTTTCCGCCACCATAAATAACATATTCTGTTCCATCGTTGTCGCGTTTGTTCAAACCACGGTACGCACTTAGATGTTTGTAAAGTGAATGGTTCCACCACAGGCAGACCACTCCATGTGTTCGAGGTTTCATATAAGTTTATATGAAAAGAAGAGAATCTATGAGAGTTATGAATAAAGCTCTGAAAATTGCACATCTAAATCCCAACTCGGTCGGAATATCCCAATAAAGTTAATTGAAACCTTAATCGACTCATGTATGGTGTTTTTCTCCTTCTTAGGCCGGCTAAAGCGTCTTATAGCGAAATTACTTTTGACCGGTGACGGTTACACTGTAAGACAAGAGAGGAAGACGAGGCTTGCAACTTAGCGGCCGTCAGCCGCGATCTCCTCCACTTCAAACTAAAATTAACGCAAAAATACTGAAAATCTCACCTGAATGGCGACGGATCTTGATAGAAAAGTTTTTTTCTCTATCTCTTCGCCGAATTTGAGCTTCAGCCCTCCAACAGTTTCCGAGAAAATCGATGCTAAAGTCACAAATACAGCTTTCTCAATATGATCGGTGCCAAACTAAGCGACCAAAGGAATTCAAGGAATGCAGGCCGCGGGAATCCAAAAAACCGCGGAAAGCCAAGCGCTGATTGGTAGATTTGAAACGGCCTGCATTCCTTGAATTCCTTTGGTCGCTAAGTTTGGCACCGATGATATTGAGAAAGCTGTATTTGTGACTTTAGCATCAATTTTCTCGGAAACTGTTGGAGAGAGGAAGCTCAAATTCGGCGAAGAGATAGAGAAAAAACTCATCTATCATGATCCATCGCCATTTAACTGAGATTTTCAGTATTTTTGCGTTAATTCCAGTTTGAAGTGGAGGAGGTCGCGGCTGACGGCCGCTAAGTTGCCAGCCTTGTCTCCCTCTCTTGTCCTAACCGTCACCGGCCAAAAGTAATTTCGCAATAGATTTAGATGAGCAATTTTCAGAGCTTTATTCATAACCGTCATAGATTCTCTTCGCTTCATATATATATTAAACCACGAACACGTAGAGTGGTCTGCCTGTGGTTCCACCATCGTCCATGTACAATGCTCGAGCTGCCGACTTGCAAACGACCCAAAAACATCCAAATTGTGTATCGAACCAGTGACCATGTTTTGTTCTATTTGAATAGTCAGCAAAATTTACGGGAGACATGGTGTAAGCATGAGTACCAACATCGACCATACCCAAACGAACCACTGAATTAACAGCCGAACTGAATAGCGTTTGAAATATCGTAAAGATCCCTAAAAGGAACGGAACTGACGCTTCTGATCTTCTTTGCCGCGTCGAGCCAAAAACCATGTAAATTAAAATTTACGCCTTTCTCCACTTGCGAGATGGCAGAATTAAGCTCAGAACTAACGTCCAAAAATCCATACGCTTCTACGATTTTGTTATAAAAACTATAAAATAAATTAGAAAACAGTCTTAAGAAAGCACGCGCGCTGATTGGTTAAAAATCCTGTTTGTATAACTCAATGGAGACACAGAACTGGCGCGCGCTGTTGACGTAGTGATGGCGCGAGCAAAGAGAATTTACATTTTGATAATCAAAGTTAACAAGTTGTTTTCCTTTTTCTCGTCGTGGTGTTTTCTAAAAAAAATAGAAAACATGTACTCCGTGTTTGTATCGAGTTATACAAACACTCATGAAAGTTTGGGAGAACTCGAAAAAGCTGTGGAAACACTCGCCTGCGGCTTGTGTTCCCACAGCATTTCTCGTTCTCCCAAACCTCCACTCGTGTTTATATAACTCGATACAAACACGGTACATGTTTTCTATTTCTTAATTAATTCCCATACCGCTCGTATAGAGCTTTCCTCTGATAAACGTTTGGCATTTCGATCGTTAGAATTCAGATTAACCGTAAAATCATCATCCAAGACATGGTGTAAATAATCTCGAACTTCGGCTGAAATTACTTTTGCCATACAGTTTAATCCGGCGGGTAATCCTTTAATTGCACCATCTTGCGACCGTGGCGATCGCGTTTTATCACACGAAGTACGCGAGGTTCTCAGTGAATGGCTTGAAAGGATGGCCTCAAGGGGAGGTTCGGAAACTGATATCTGACATTTTATATTCATTTGGTGATCGAAATGTTTTTTTTTCCTAAGGGGAACTCGCAGGGTATTTGGAAAAGTGAAAAAAGTATGTGGCAACCATAATAAGTATTGACAGGTGGGTTGCAAAGAAGAAAGCGTCATAGACTGTCATTGATTTTTTCTTTCCAGGTACAGAGAGAACAGATTGAATCACATTTAGACTCTTCCGCTAGACGCCATCGTGACTTGGCTTGTGTGAAACTGAACGCCAATCAAGAACAGTTTAAAGAAACAACCACACAACTTGAGAGTAAAATCGAGGCACTTGAGAAGCAGTTCAAGGAGCAATTCCAGTTCTTCGGCTTGCAAATTCAGTTAACAACAAATCTGGGTACAACGCGAGATAATGAGATTTTAAAGCTTAAGGAAGAATCACAACCTTTTGTATGGAAAATCGAGTATTTCAGACAAATGTAAAAAAGGTCGCTAAGAGAGGTAGACACTATTATAACTAGTGGCAAGTTTTTCACGGGACCTAATGGTTACAAATTAATGTTGACTCTGTACCCAAACGGTTTTGGTGCGGGTAAAAACACACACATTTCTGTGTATCTTATCATACAAAGAGGCAAATACGATGCTGTATTGCCCAGGGCCGGGTTGTTCGAAAGCCGGTTAAAGTTAACCCAGGGTTAAACGAAAACTGAAGAATCATGCTTTCTTGTATAAAAATCGTTTTCACCTCTTATGTTTGGTGTAGATTGAGATTACTACAGCTCAAGACTGAAGGGCAAGCAATATAAACAGAACACCTAACCAAAAAGTTACAAAACTGAAATAAAAATTCTGGCTAACCCTGGGTTAGCTTAATCGGGCTTTGAACAACCCGGCCCTGGCCTTTTTGCAAAGCTGTGATTTTTACTCTAATTGATCAAGAAAAAAATTTAATGCACAGGGAGAATTATGTCAAAAAACTTGACTGTGAACAGCGTAATTCTGATACGTTTGCTCGGCCCGTCACTGATTGTAACGATGAATATGGGTTTCCCAAATTCATATCACACCAGTAACTTCAAAGGAGACGCTTCACTGAAGACGACACACTGTTTCTGCAAGTGCAGACGGACCTCCGTCTTAGTGTTAAACACTCAGTAAACACCATGTAATGTTGGATTTATTTTCTGGCTAGTTTAGGTAGATATTGTGCATTCCTATTAATTGCAAGACACTGATTATTGTAATATTTTGTCTAAAATAGATTTTGTACGAGAAAATAAATAGGTTTTTTTAAAGTTGAGAAAAAAATTATGCGAAAAGATTTGTATAAAAAAATAAGGTTTTGTTCAAGTTGAGAAAACAATTATGAAAAAAGTTTTTGTATGAGAAAAACAGGTTTTGGTTAAAATCAAACTTTTGTAAGTTAACATGTTGATGTTTGTTTATTACTTTACCCTGAGGTGGTGTACACTACCTAAAAACGACGATATCGCTTAGCATTAACAAACAGGCTTATTAAACGTAAAGAAAATATCAGCTTTTTGCCGATGTCGTCAGTATGTTTTTTGTTGTTGTCCACATTAGTGAATAACAATCAGAACATAAGTACACGTTTCTCATGTTCAGCTTTGCCACACTGAGGTCGGAAAATGGTCAGAGAAAGAAGAAACTCTTCAATGTCAGGGAATAGTCGGGGACTTTTATTTTGAATAGGGGAAAATTGACATTTTGAAGAAAAGTCAGAGTCAACTGAAACAATTTAGCACGGCTAAATCTATACGGTTGAAGTTTGGAAGAAACAGTTAGAGTCACCTTGATCTCAACGATACTTTTACTAATGAAAAAACAAACTTTGTTGAAAACTTATCATTCTTAACGAACGAGTGGAAACAACAACAACAACACACACTTTATTACCCATTTAGAGTTATAATAATAAATTGAAAAAATTGATTTCATTAGTTTAAGGGGTTACCAGCTTCCTGGAATAACTAAAAATCTAAAAACATCAGGGAAAGAAGGGCTGTGTCGTGCCGTTACTAGATCTCAGTGACATGAAAATATCAAGAATCGTGTAAGAACTTCGAAGATGAGGCAAACAACAAGCGATTGGATAAAGTAAAAGATAATACTCAACGAAGCAACTTGAATAATAATTTAGCGTAAAAGCTTGTGTTAAGGTGATTCCTCAGAAATAAAAATTACCGCTGATTTTTTTTTTAAAACTTTCTCTGAATGTTCCCTACAAAGCTTTGTTTCGAAAAAATAAAATAAAAAAGATAGGTCACCATTCTCGCAAAAGGAATATGATGTGCTAATCTTCCTCCATTTATGCCTATACTCGTGCTAATCTCGCTCGTTATTCATTGGTCCACGTTACATTTTGCGGTAGCTGAAAGTACAATTTACCGAAGTAATACTCGAAAGAAAACTTGACAGGAAGAAAGTACGAAACATATGGAACAATATTATGTAAAATTTGTGGAGAAAATCGCACCATTTAAAACGAGGTGGACGAAATTCCCTCGTCGAGTCGATGTTTTCGTGGCCATAATTTACATCCTAGAGTAACGTTTTGCACGTGCCCGCGCTCTTTTGCGCGCGCTAATGACGCAAAAATCGAGCGCAGTAGGGATGCGTAATGCAATACTGAGGAATCACCTTAAATTTTCCACATTCTTTTATTTGAAGCCGGAGTAAATATCGGTAAATACTTCATGAACAGAATATGAGGTATCAATCGACATACTTTGTTGACAGTACTTGGCGTGGTTGTTGACAGCATTCGCGGCTTCAGTTTTTTTGTTGAAACGCGAAGGGAATTTGGGGTTGATATGAAATTAATTAAGCGTGAAATTGAGATAAAGTTTTCGTTGAAAATAACGCAAGTGATCTCTTGCTTAAGCTTGACTCAGTCAAATTATCTCTTGCCATTGAAAAGTAATTTCTTGAAAGTGACAACGTTACTTTGTTGAGCTTGATTCTAAATGTCTTGACCTTGAGAGAAAATCAGTTGAACTTGAAATTATCTTTTTGAGCTTGATTGAAATCTGTCTTGACCAAGATAATAAATTTGTTGAACGTGAGGCCAATTTTGTTTGGCTCTGCCTCGGTGTACGAACCTGTGAAACTCACTAGTGAAACAACCAACAAAGAAAACAAAGAAGTCAACATAATAGACCCTAGCCCTAACAATAGCTACAAAACAAAGAAAAAGTTCACAGGTTCTTACACCGAGGTAAACCCTTTTGTTTAGTGAATTTTGCACCGTTTGGCTTTCCATAG
>CM042750.1:4267217-4279327 GCA_022496165.2 Catalaphyllia jardinei
TTCACTTTGATCTACAACCGCAGTTCAAATATATGAAATATTTCATATATACTTCACATCAATAATAATAATAATAATAACAATAATAATAATAGCAATAGCAATAGTAATAGTAATAGTAGTAATAATAATAATAATAATAATATTAATAATAATAATAATAATTTCATTGAAAAAGTTAACTTTAAAAGCAACGACGTTTCGACCGTTCGACGGTCATTTTCAAGTTGGAAAGTAAAAAATGTTTGAAAGCGTTTAAAATATATACAATCGATTATAAAAATACTGATACTGAGTAACAGTAACGACAACGATAACGACAAACACTGACACTGACACTGACACTGACACTGACGCTAATACTGACACTGACACTAACGCTGACACTGACACTAACGCTGACACTAACACTGACACTGATTTCAGCTTTGGCGTGCATCGTGAACAGAGGATAAAATGAAAGGTAACTTGTGATCTAATAATCAACCAGTGTTAAATATATGACACAGTGTGAGCCCCCTTTGAAAACTCCTGCCTACGCCCCTTTAAAGCTGTTATATACTCGATAGTTTAACACGCAACCTTCTCATCGTGCACTGCATTGGGCGTGTTCGCCACTGTAATTTCGATAGCATTGTATAGAATATTTATGCAACACTTTCTTGTGGCATAATTAACAATTGTTTCACTAACGTGCGTTGGATATGAGACCATATTTGTAGAGTATGGTATAATACCAATAAAAATGCCAATGTTATCTCTCGAATTGCATTGTCCAATTATTCAATTTTTTATGACTCGTTTTATCTCACTGCACTGTAACTACAGCCAACCAGAATACAAGAAAGCCGTTGTACACTCGTCGTTGTTACACCCAACCTTCTTGTGGTATATCATTGAATATCCTACTTGTCACTTGTATTAGACAGGATTCTTTTGGCGAGTATACAGAGGAAACATTTGTGACATTCAAAGAAATTCACGGCAATCAGAAAACAGGTTTTAATCAGTCTTTCCAGGTCGAGGCATTGATCATCACATGTGCTTATTGTATGGAATGATTGCAATGAAATATGTTACCACTGAGAATATAAGTATGTTCGTGGAGTCGCCCAGCTGGAAGATAATCTGTACTTAGGTCTCCTCACTCATCGAGAGTAAAAAAGATCTGGGTAAAATATTCAACAATTAGACTACGAGCCCGGATTTTCTACGAGCAGATAGTCAACGAGGCGCAGCCGAGTTGACTATCGCTAGTAGGAAACGAGGGCGAGTAGTCGCATTGTTTTAGAATAAATTTACCGTATTCCCATTGCATAAAAAGAAAAAAATGGCAAGTAACGCGTAGAAAAGAACTGTTTTATTACGTTACGTCAGCTTCAAACGTGACGTGCGATGTGCGCTGATGCGTAACTGTTGAAAACGGTAATATAGCCAATCAAATTCACGGATTCACAATAGACTACGGTAAATTTATACAAATAGAGGATAGAGAATCATGACGTGGTTACTTTAAGGATCTACGGCGTGGTTACCGCATCTTGAGAAGTTTAGCGTAATACTGGTTGGTCGTTTGTAATCCGTGTTAATCTTCTCCACCTTAACCATTCTTGCTCTTTGTGACTCATTTATCTCTTTTTGGTTTTTCTCTTTTGTAGTAGACTGCTATTTCCAGGTTTTCTTCAATTGTAAAGTAATATTTTACGCAACTAACATAATCCAGAATGGCATGACTGTTGTCTGTTTGCAGGGTTGGATCCGTACAATGCTAGATTGGGATCCCTGGGCTTGCTTCTTCTAAGAACAGAGGTAAGAATAAAAGCCATTCACTACTTGCACAATACCATAATACACCTCTTCAACCCCCCCAAAATTTTGCATACTCATTGTTTGTAATTTCTCCTGGGACATGAACATGTCCCAAGAGTAATCTAAAACAATGCCTATGCAAATTATTGGGGGGTAAAAGAGGTGTATTATGGGATTTGTGCAAGTAGAGAATTCTAACAAAAGAAGACTGGTTCGGATTGTTGGTTTACCTGTGGCACCTGACCCTTACTGCTTGTCGTCTGTTGGTTTGAACTACCTTGGATGCTTTCCGTTCAACCACGGTGTAAATTAAGTTGTCAAATTTTTATTCTCTTTTCACTTGAAAATGATGACGTGGGGTCATCGAAACGTTGTGTAAATCGTTTTCGCTTATTTTTATCATTAAAGTTTCCAGAAAATCGGTAAGTTGTTGAATTTCCGAAAAGCGAGCCATTAAACCGAAAATTACCGGAGGAAAGTCAAATGGAACGGAAATTCCCGGTAACAAAGTGGGAAAATTTCCTCTTTTGCGGAAATTCTAGAAAATGCAGTGGTCCATTTGTCACTGGAAATTTCCGGAAATTCAAACCGGAAGTTTTCATCGAATGGAAAGAGCCTGTTTTTACTCGAAACTTTCGCAACATCCAATTTTCTCATTTTCATCCTGTTTCATTTCTTGGTTGTATCGGTTACAGTTAAGGTGGCCGAACACAGTTTTCAAGTGCCCAAACCTAATTCACCATTACTTTTAAACTATTCATGCTTTGGCGCCCATTTTTTGCAACATTCAAGGTTAATCACAGAAGTATTTATTCGCGCACTTTGGATAGGGTGTATGCAGTGGCCATGGCAACGGGACTGGCTAAAAACAAGGCTTAAAAATGGTTTTTTAAAAAATCCAGTCGTTAGATTGTTTTCATCGTTTGCCCACTATGAATTGACATTAAATCCCTTCTGTGAACACTGTTCTAATAAAATTTTGACATAGGCGATTTTCCTAATTCGCCGTTAATCGTTTTCTGTATTATTAAAAATTCCCTATGTCAATATTCAGATTTCTCGTCATAGATCATTGACGTGGTTTCTGAACTATTTTTTTTGCCAGATTTCTTGAAATTCTAACGACTGGATCGTTAGAAATCGGCAAGTTTGTGCAAAAGCAATCGGTCTCAATTTTTCGAGCAACTGCGCATGCGTTGCATTTAACTGGGTTCTTTCGGTAACAAACAAAAGCTGAGAATTGCTGGGTTCTTTGTACTTTTACCTTTTCTAACAGATCTTTGTAATAAAAGACTAAAGCCATCAATACTTTGCTTCCAATTATAGAGAAGAATAACACAGATAGTGCGGGTATTTAGTAAATAACATGATCGCTCTATTGGCGGCATGTTTGTTTTTTTAAATCATTGTGCGCGCGCTGAATTGCATCTGCAAAAGCGCGTGCGAAAACTTTGTTCGGCCACCTTAAATCACCGCAGAATTAACTGAGGCCAATTGTTTCAATAGAATTTGACTTCGGTTGAAAACTGATATGTGTGGTAATAAATTTCCGAGTGTGAACAAAAGATGTTGTGTACTGTTTTCGCCTGTATGCCGTGGCCAGATTCAACTGTTTGCCATAAAGCTACTCGACTAGCAATGTCCTTTATCAGGTAGGTATGCGCTGATTTTCTGAACTGCGTAAATTGTTCGTTTGCTGTACTCGAAGCATTACCACCTACAATGGTGGAGGAGAAACGTATGAGGGACACTGACGTAATGCAACGAATTATCTTATTCCACCTCGGAAGTTTTCAAACGTTCTGGTATTCAGTCTTTTTACGCTGATCCCTGCTGTTTCCACTTTCCCCTTTATATAAATGTTGAAACTCGGAAAAATTGCAGACACCAATGTTCGTCATTGTAGGTGGGGTGGGGAGAGGGGCTGTGCAAGTGACGTTGTATTAAGGCGGGGTTTTTTGTTTGGCGTGTGTTAAAAAGCGGCAAAAGTGCAAATTTGTCCCAAAACTTTTGTCCATGATTGTAGGTATGGTGTGAAACCAATTAATGGTGAACACTCTTATGAGAACATTATGAACATAGAATGAAGACTATAGACTACTACGTGAAAGCAAGAACATACTTCAGAAGATCTAAAATTTTTATCACGAGCGCAGTTGCGGGCATTTGTAGAGGTTCAATGATATTTAGCAAATTTGGTCCTGTGTTCGTGCTTGGTGGTCTATCAGAACGGGGTTTGTCCAGGATTCCGAATTATTATGTGGCGACTTGGAGTATTTCTCCCCCCCCCCCCCTGGCCTTGGTTGGGATTCTAGTCCATTGCAGGATTACCCTCAACATAAACATCTACGGTATCCATTTATACCCCAAGGTGGAGTAAGGCACGGTTATAGCATAGTTAATAGAGGGGAATGGTTACGAAACTCGACAAAGTTCTTTGTTGTAGGTTTTTGGCTTTGCCCGTGCTCAAAACACAATAGTTGTTTACTCCGTACTGAGGAACTAACCAATAGAAACGTGCTGCTTACGTAATTCATACATAGTGTATGACAGCAAAACAAAAGATTGTGCACTGTCGTGGACCTTGCAACATAAATCTTGGCATCTTTGTTTGCTCCTTTGATGTTTACTGGGCTTCATATCCAGTCCCTTCTATTAACTTTGGTTAGAGTAACACAAAGGCACTGTGAACAGATCTGTACCAACCTGTGCTGGTACCATGTGTTACATGACTACAAAATGATTGATTCAGAAGGCAAAGAGGATAGGAAATCAATCAATTGATTACATTGATTGTATCTTTGTAGGTCGTGATAATATTTAGAGAGGCTGGGACTAGGATTGCAGACACCGTTGTGAATCAGTTGTTCTCTCAGGTCTTGAAGGTGAGGGTTGGTTTTTGTTTTTGAAGCTGTCGTCTCTTGTTTTCACACTGTGTACTTGACGTAACATATTAAACTCTCAAGACTCTCACTACATTTTCAAGCACATGTAACTTGTCAAAATTACTGCTCTTCCCGGTGTCTTTTTAACTCTCTTCCAGTGTCTTTCCTGTTAGATATCTTACGTTTAAAGGCCGAGACACACGATGCGACAAATCGCTGCGACAAGTCGCCTCGTCTGCACTGCTGCTGCGACAAGTCACTTGCGCTTATATTGTCTCTGCGATATGTCGCACGAATTCAAACCAGTTTGAATTCGTGCGACAGATCGCAGCGACAAAATTCTGTCGCAGCGACAGTGATTTTCACATGCCACACGAGGCGATTTGTTGCAGCAACCTGTCGCGGCGACGTGTCGCAGCGATTTGTCGCATCGTGTGTCTCGGCTTTAACAATATAAGATTTAGCAATTATTGAATTAGGCTGAGTAGGATATGAAGAATTCTGTAGATCAAGGAGGAATTCTTCATATCTTACGAAAGCCGAATTCAGTAATTGCTTTATTATTTACAGTTAAACAACAATGAAGAGAAGTTATGAAAGGGAGAGAAGAAGCCCTCAATTACAGCAGGAATTCTAACAGTAGATATAACGGATCACCTCCCAGTTTTCTGTATAGTTAGAACCCAGCCTTTACGGAATAATAGTCTGGAGAGGAAATTAATTTAATGAAAGAAAATGCCATTCCGAGGAATACAAAACAAGCCACAAAGTTCGGAATGACACTCTTCAAAGGTAAAATGTGAAAATTGTGCTAAAACGTAACTAAGAAACCATTTAAATTCCCGTGAAAATTTTGCTTATGTCGACATACATGAATAAATCAATGGTTTCACAACAAATCTTGACTGCTGTGATGACCTGTATTGTTGTCGATAAGAATACAGTCCACGCTAAACCACATTTGATTTGTTTTTTACCACAACATTAAAGATAACTAAAGAAATCTTTGTTGAGATTTGTTGACAACTGAAAACACTGACTCCGACTTGAAAGTGCACGCGCTCTATTATGCAAATGAGCTACTTGTACGCGTCAGATTTTCCTTTCAAAAACTTTTGCAAACTCGCTCAACATGCCGAAGCAATAAGAAAGCATTGTTTGGGAAAAGAGTAATGAAGCGTAGCCATTGTGGATAAGAGTAAAGACCACGATAAACCACATTTTGGTTTGTTTTTACCCGGTATGAACGTCAAAGAAAATGTTTTTTTCTTCAGAGCGCGAGTTCAAAAAGGCATTGCGTAACACGTTGATGCGAGCAGCGTGGTATCAACTCTTATCAACAATGGCAAATCGTGGTAAAATTTAACATTCCTTTGTTTTATAGGTATTTCTATAACCACCTGAGTAATTATACTAAAACAATTATTCGCCTCAGGCTCGTGAATATTGGTGAATATTCCCCTCGACTTCGTCTCAGGGAATATTAACCAATATTCACTTCGCCTTCGGCGAGTAATTGTTAATTAATGATTTACCCAGTTCTTCTAAGAAATTAACCTTTAGGATTTTTGCAGATGATACAAATATGTTTTATTCTGCAAGAGACCCAGAGCAGTTACAATCAATCATTAATGAAGAACTTGGAAAGGTCTTAAAATTTTGTGCAGCAAATATGCTGTCCATTAACTTTAAAAAGACTAATTACATGATAATTACTTCACCTAAGAAGAAAGCAAATATTAGAATAACAGAGTGTAATATAGAGCAAAAGTCCCAGATTAAATACTTAGGTGTTTTTATTGATGAATATTTAAAATGGTCAACTCCAGCACATTAATAACAAAATAACAAAAAATATTGGAATTTTACTTAAACTTAGATATTATGTGCCTACGAGTACACTTAAACAACCATCCCTATCTGACGTATGGACTATAGTGAGCTGGGGTACCGCATGCCAAACTAAACTAAATAAAATCAAAATAAGTCAAAATAACTGTATTCGCTGCATCTTCTTTGCAAATAAGAGAGAAAGTCCCACACCGTATTTTACACTTTTAGAAATCCTAAAGTTAGAGAATGTTTTTAAATTAAAAATTGGAATTCTTGTGTATAAATTACAATATAGAAAAAAGGATACACCTCCTGCCCTCTATGATTTAGTTGAACCAGCCTCGGCTGTACATCATTATAATACTAGATATGCCTCTAAGCAAAACCTACATAGACCATTTTCTAGAACTAATTATGGCCTGGCAAGGTTTAGCGTACTGGCATCGCAGATCTGGGAAACTATACCCATTAAAATTAAGTGTCTTGTATTCAACAGTTAGTTGGTGTTAGGTGCACTTTAATAAACATGACTCCAAAAAATACTCAGTTGAGCGAGAGTAATGAGCCACTAATTGAATGAAATAGAATTTGATATTGCAATTATTTCAGGGTAAGAAACAATTGCTTTGCTTCGAGTTTATCAAACCCAAGACTGATGAGTTTGAAGTTGATATATTTAAAAAGTTTAAATTTTTCAATCTCAAAATAATTGTTTATACGAATTAGTGTCGGGAACGAAACACACTTCTAAACTGACCAATCATTACTAACTTATCGTGCACCACTTTTTAACATTTCGGAGGTAGTTATTCATTTACTGTTGTGGTATTCTACTTGGAAAAGCTCATTTTTGAAGTCACATTGCGATGAGGGTCCCTGTGCATATAGTTGCACTCAGGTTACTAATACTACTTCATCGGCCATAGATCCAAAACAGAGGCATTATGGTAAGGTTCAAACATGAACAGAACCGATACACCGTTTGGTATTCGCTGGTTCAAGGATTATGCCAATGCACTTTGGCATATGCTTTACAGCGGACCAGAAAAATGTCTTAACGTGTGGTCTTTCGGAATTCTATGAAAAGGAGAGTGGTGAGCGTTTTTTTTATTACTTTTGACTTTTTTATTATTACCAATTGAATGCTTTATTTACACATTATCACCCTTTCCAAGGTAAAGTTGGAGTTCTTAGGTCAAATATTGATAAAATGAAACGTCAATGAGATATTTATTAAACACAAGTTTGTTTAATTTTGATACATGTTTTAAACAACAACGTGATTCATCATACGATATATCACAATAAGAAGAGTGCATTAAAAACGCCAATAGCACGATGTGAGTTAGCCTGCCGGAAAGCTATCGTAATTATATTATATTCAAAGACCTTTATTTACCCTCGGCAGTGTTTATAGCACAAGTGCTAGTGGGGCCGAGCAAACAACTGAAACAAATAATTCAAATTGAACATAATATTGTTAAGAATCCCAACTGGCCGGAGGCAAACCAGTTGGCTATTTGGTAAGTACTTGGTTGATCCCTTTTCATAGTGTATTTAGAACGTAGCATAGTATATTTATTCCTATTATAGTGTATTAGATACACTATAATATCTGGAAGGGATACATGAAGTACTTAGGGGCTATTGACAAGCGTGGCCGAGGATTTGAACTCGGAGCTACCGAGAAACAAATCCAGGTAGTCAGAGCGGTACTCGAGAACGGATTGCCGGATTGCGAGTCCGACACCCTGACCACTCGGCCACGCTGCCTCCTACCCACTACGGAGCTAAAGTTCCAAGGCTTTATTTTAGCCTGAGTTAGAATCAAAACGCAGAAAAAGAGCCATCTCTTTTGTATTAAGAGTTTTGTTTGAACTCAGTTGAAGAAAACTGGGTACAAAGTAAAAGTAACGCCCGTTGCTTTTTGTTCATCGATACTTATAACAAATGAAAAAAAGAGAGGCGGCCTAAAAAACTGAAGCGGACGGGGACGAGAAACTTTTGTTTTGTTTTTTACTTGGTCCAATTAAGTTTTGTGCTCATGCCGTTAGGGAGTCCAGGCCACCAAATTTTATGAAATCTCACCCAAGACAATATGAGACAACTAACTGTCAGTTTTGCTGTTT
Source organism: Catalaphyllia jardinei (assembly GCA_022496165.2). Lineage (NCBI taxonomy): Eukaryota > Metazoa > Cnidaria > Anthozoa > Scleractinia > Caryophylliidae > Catalaphyllia > Catalaphyllia jardinei. The sequence goes on from CM042750.1 coordinate 4,275,874, forward strand.
CAGGCCTGTTTGATGTCATAAATTGTCGATAACCCTGATGCCTCTCTATGACCTCGCCCAGATTCCTAGTGTAGTCGTCCTCAGCTCACGTACACTCGTAAAGTTGTAGAGAGTCACCTTATTAAAGAACAGCATAAGACGGACATTTTATCGCGCCTCTTGACCACCACTTCATCTTAACTTTACAACTCAAAAACACCTATTAAATTTTGTTTGAGCTTTCGCCGAAAATAGGCGACAAAGAAACACCGCTACTCATTTTAAGAACCTTGCTCGCCCTAGGCCGCGCGGTTATTAAGTTTGATATTTGACCCTGTATGATGTAAGTAATAAAATGCAAAAACTTGTCATAAACTTAACAACGCGCGTAGTCTAGATCTTGATCGGAAGATTTTGATTTCATCAAATAGAAAAGAGGAGATTTAACTCGAGTCAAGAGTTAACAGATTTTTGATGATAGGGGAGGGGAGGGATGAGCCCAGAAAAGCATGCTCATATTTTTGATAAAGAAGCCAGCCTATCGAAATGGCACGTCTTTGATTAATTTTTAGGGGAAGTCGTCTGTGCGTATTTATAATAGACCAGTTTCCCAATATTAAAATTCTATCCTTGGCTACTAGATATAGGGGAATAAGGCAACAGGAATAGCATTGAGGATAAGGGATAATTCCTTTTTATTTTCCTTCTGGAGCCTCGGAGCCGTACTACGAAGCCGAAATACCCATTAACTACAAACATAACGTGTTGGGATCAAAATTCCTTTCAGGTGCGTGCTTTTCTTTCAAGTTGCTCATTTTTAACAATTATTCAGAGCACAGAATCATAACGTGTGATGTATTTCTTTTGTTGAAAGCATATCTTTCACGGCGGGAATGAATTTTAATGCATGTAAAGATATATAAAGAGGTGTAAAACGGCATACCCATTTTAGCGTCGGTCGCCGTTGAATTGAAGGCAAGGACGAAGACATTTTAGCGGATGTGCTCTCCTCAGGCAAGTCCGTATTTTGTCTATTTTATGTGCCCTTATTCAACTAGTTGTTTTCATTGCATGCTTTTCTTTCAAGTTGCTCATTTTTAACAATTATTCAGAGCACAGAATCATAACGTGTGATGTATTTCTTTTGTTCAAAGCATATCTTTCACGGCGGGAATGAATTTTAATGCATGTAAAGATATATAAAGAGGTGTAAAATGGCATACCCATTTTAGCGTCGGTCGCCGTTGAATTGAAGGCAAGGACGAAGACATTTTAGCGGATGTGCTCTCCTCATGCAAGTCCGTATTTTCTCTATTTTATGTGCCCTTATTCAACTGGTTGTTTTCATTGCATGCATTCTTCCCTGACAACGAAGACTGTACAGAAAAGGCGAAGTTGAAATACCGAATAGCAATCAATCTTTTTTCTTGTGAGCAACTATTGCAACGTTTATATAAAGTTTGATTCTCTGTTCGGTAAGCAAATTGGCTTTAACATTCACAATTTGTTTCGTCCACTCGGAGCGCTACCTTGTACCCTCTTTCTACTTTGCGATAAAAGCAGAAATTATCCACCGCCTTTGCCTTTGCTCTGACATTAAGAGAACAGTTGTGTAGTTTATATCAAAACCTTAAACAAACTTCCAGCCCGTTCCCACATTGCACCACTTCGTTAGCAGTCGTTTGAGAGTTTTATTCCACATGTTGCGGGAGGCTTGCATAGCGCAAGGCCGGTAGACGTCCGTTTGCTCGATTAATTCAGTCTTGCTTGTGATAATATACGAAAACCCTAAACCATGGCTTTTATGTTGTTTCACAGTAGTTAACCAGAAGCAGCAAAGGTGAATCAAAAGAAATCACACTGGAGTGACAGGCATCAATCACTAATTGAAATGAAGTGTGGCAGGATCAGCAATAGAATCCGGGCAAGCTTCTTCTCAAGCAACTCGACTGAAGTTCTGATAAGTGGATCGCAATTTTCGTTTTTTTTATAGATTATCTACAATCTACCCTTCCTTGAAGTGTTGCAGGTAAGCCCAGATTCAGTGCAGGCATTCAGACGTGGCATAAGAACTGGTTTTTCAATTATTAATAAAAAAAGGGATGTCACGTACAAAATTGGTTAAGTCAGTTTCCGTTTTGACAGTGGTCGAGCCATTTGTTGACAGTTCTCATGTTCAAAAATTTAAGTTTTCAAGTGCTAATAATAAACATACAATTTCTTCTTACTGTATTAATACATTTCAAAAAGTCAGATGATAAGAATAAAGACATAAAACAACTATTGGATATTGTCTGTGATTGAAGAATTTTCTGGTAATACAAGTCTAGTCAGTGTATCCAAAGATATCATGTTTCGTGAAGAGTTCCTCTTTTCATCCGTAGAAATTTTCCGATTTCTTTTTTGTTTTCTAAAGGTCTAGATCAACAACTCTTATTCATTTTAGCATCCAGTTCATGACATAACATGTAGAGTACCGGACTTTGTGATTGAGTGGCACCGAAATGTTGACGGCCATACATCCAACTCGGAAGACTGAATAGCAGATGTCTATATAAGTGTGTTTTCATCATGCCTGGCTCGTGCTAATTTAAAAGGCATTCTAGGCGTGCTTGCAGGCATGATAAATCCCTAGGGGTTACTGAACTATTTCACATTTTGTAAGTTATGCAAGAGCCACTCGAAGGCATCTTATTCAAATTTGCTTTGTAATTTTTCAGTTTTTTTCACAGCTTTATCATAATGAAACGTTCACTAGACATCTTTGTGTATCAGTTAAACAAGAAAATCAATCCTGACGCTGTGTTTGTTTACACAAGTCGTAAACTTTTTTATAAATTCAAAAAGAAATCTAGGAAACAAGAACCGGACAAAGTTTTGTAATTTTTACGTTCGTTCTTTGTTAACCTTGCAGGGTTCCAAACAGCATTAGTCTCAGTTCATGTATTCAATTGTCCAGATAACACCTACAAGTAACGTCGCACAGTTTCGTTTCATGCTTTCTAACTGAGCAATGATGAATCAAGTCGTCGGGCACGCAAAGATGACAGGATGAAGCAAGAAAATAGTTGCTGCGCTTAAAAAATATAATTAAGTCTTACACAAGAGATATACCACGTCATAATAGAAAAGCTCAGTTCTTTTTTTTTAAAAAAAAACACTATTAGCCTTTACGAGAGTACTTAACAAATAAAAAAATGAAAGATAGCTTTCAACTCGAAATTAGAACACATAACTTAAGTCAGACTAAACAAAAATCTTTCCAGTGATAAGAGGAAAAAAAGAGCTAATAAAGATAGTCACAAAAAACTCTTAAAACCCTCAAAAATATCACATATCTAAAGTAACAATAAAACTAGCCGCAAAGTAACTTACTGCGGCAAAAACATGTCGTCTTGTCCATTATTTAAATACATAAATAACCACAAGGCAGGAACCAAGTCTGCGCTCCCTCGGGGAGGGGCTGGCAGGAACC